>JAVYIG010005285.1:0-140230 GCA_035222895.1 Strongylocentrotus droebachiensis | reverse complement strand
ATTCATTAGTAACATGAATCAATTATATTAACACTTATTTCATCACGCATTAAGATTCAAAGCGACATATTTTGGGTAGATTGTTCTTTAAAAGGATTTTGACCCCATAATAAATAAGCCAGTTGTTAGCTGTATTAGCTTGTCCTGTCAAGATGCATTCGGTTCACTATTGATTACATTTCTGATCTTTGTTTTCTTCAGAATTCTATGTTTTCGACGAATTAATCTAAATCGAATCAAACCATATCTAAGGTTGTTACGAAAGGAATGAAATGTATGATGCATTGAATATTTACATGCCTATACTTGTCGAGTTAATTCAATTCATCTTATACCACATCCAAACTATCATGTATCGAAACAATACAATATTAAAGAAAAATATTGGGATGTCAGTTGGATATTTAGCACTTTAAATCAGAGTTCAAATTTATTTGAAATAAGTAAGGAAAGTGGTTCTTGGTCGTCGAGAGATAAAAGCCGATAAATCCTTTCAAAGACTTTTTGAAATGAAGCCCCCACTTTTCTTGATGAGTACAACAAAGAAAGAATAACTAAATATATCGTCCGGACAATCTATCCTAGGTAAACTACCACTGGACAACTATTCCATAGTATACGCTATGATGGTGGTTCGTGTGGTAGGAAAATCAAGTAATGGTAGGTGCGGAAGTAGTAGAAACGGTGGCCGGAAGCGTCGGGCTTGTTGTTGGTGTTGTTGTTGATGACGGTGAGAGAAGCTAGCGGTTGTAGTGGTGGCGGTGGTGGCGGTAGGAACTGTGGTTGTAGGAGTGGTAGCAAGGGTATTAGAGCTTGTTGTCGGTGTTGCCGATGATAATAGTAAGAGCATCAAGCAGGGTGTAGTGTTGGCGTCAGTGGTTGTAGGAAATGAAGTTATGGTTGCGATGTACTTGTAGGTGGAGTGGTAGCTGGAACTGTGGAGGTTGTTGTAGGAAGTGCTGCTGTTACCACTGGACGAAAGACAAACATTGAAAATGGACTAATTATAGGCCGGAATATAGACCCAAGCGTTCATTTCCTTTACTCAGAACATTCATGAATAAATGGTGGGAAGAAAAAAAATCTGAATTGAGTTATCTAGACCTCTTTAACTTTACACTTTACAGGTACCTGCCTCTAATCCAGTAATTTCATTTCCCCTCTTATTTTTCATTGAGAGAGAGCTCGTAACGTTGTCCTCCGGAGTCACGATTTTATTGATGTGAAATTGAGAGAAAAAGAAAATTGTTCCTCCCAACTTCTTTTAAAAGGAATCTTATCATCTTCGCGATCTGGGAATATGGAAAGAAATTTGTCCCCCTTCTCCAAAAAGTGGGAAATATTTTGCCCCATCCATTCCTTGTAAAAGCCTGACACCCGCCATTACAGATCTTGGCCCTGTCTTACAAAGAGTTGATATCAATCGCAACTTTTTTGCGATTGATATCAATCGCAACTATGTACATAAGAAATATGAGAATGCAAACTTGCGATGGATAAGAGGACTTGCGATTGATTCCAATTATCAATCGCAACTCTCTGTAAGATATGGCCAAGATGTGACGTCGTATTTAGACTTACTTGCGCATGGCATGACGTTCTCATTGGATGTGCAGACAGCTTCCATGGCGCGCATGCGCCTTTGATTGGCGCGCCGTGTGCCGTGCAGACGATGTTTGATCTCTTAGCCATGTTGAGGTAGACTTCGACATTGTCGCCGTTCCAGTTCGGGATGTACTGCCGTGGTCGTTGCAGGTTATCACCGTGCTCCTTCACGTCCTCGATGACGTCATTGTTGCAGCCCCCTGATGCCGGGGAACCCCTTCTCTTTGATGTAAAAGCTGCACATCTCGCGGAGGTACTGCGTCATGATTGACGGGCTGTTGAAGCCGCTTTATAGTGGGAGTGTTTTTGTTATGGAGAAAAGGAAAACTCGAATTAAAAGGATTTTCGAAACGGAAATAAATAAAATCTTAAGCCTATCAGCACTAGTTTGACCAGGAGGGATTAGACCTCCATGCATGGTCACTGACAGATGTTTATCTCATCAAATCAGCTTTCAATTAACATAAGAAAAAGGGACGATGGGGGACAACGGTCACCGATTAGGCATTGTTTGCTATAAAGAGGGTGCAAGTAGCTGTAAGCAGTGCAGTGTGGCGGATATCAAAAGCTACAGATAATTTTAGCCAATGAATCATTTAGATAAATACAGAGGACCAGAGAGTAGAAGGAAATCTGATTAAATATTAATATCCGTTCATTTATCAAATTATTTCCAAACAGATTGTCATATAGTTATAAAGAATATATAATCCCAATACAATCGAGATAGCTAGGGAATTGATTCGAATTTCTGAATAGCCGTTTACATACATGTAGTCGAGATTTAGGTGCCTTAAATCATCATATAATTACAGAAATAAAATGATTTGAAATTCAACTTACGATATCCCTTGACAACAGAGAAAGCCATTACGAGGACACATACTGCGAAGATCATGCTCTTCTGTAGAATGTATAGGAAAAATGCAATAAATCGTTATAAATTATTTAAAAAAAAACTTTAAAAAAAAAAAAAAATTATTTGCATTTTGATTATAATTTTTTTTCAGTCTGGAGTTTCCATTTTATGGATCTTTTTGTGGAATGTACGAGCAATAAAACACACAATATATTCGTAATATTATAATTTGTACCTAACAACAATTGACTTTATTATTATTACGTAAGTAGGCCTATCACTGGCGTATGATATTGTACATTTTTCAACTGAACTATTGCAATACCAATCATTTCATCGCATTATCTCAAAACACCAATAAAATCCAAAAAAGGCAAACGCCCCTCTGTGAATACAGGTAGTATTCCATTTGAACGCCCCCCCCCCCCCCCCTTTAACGCTGTCGACCAGTCGTGCCTAAAACCACGGGGGTTCAACACGCCGTATTTATATCTAACATCAACTCATATAATATTCGTCGTATGTTGCTGATTACAGAAAACAAATAAACAAATTACGATATCAAATTACAAAAAGTTGTCACTATTTATTCCATACTGAATATAAAAATTGCTCAGATAAACAAGACTAAATCTCTGACTTACGTTTGATGCCATCTTGTATCCAACGGGATTATTTCTTCTTCAAGATATCTTGAGAGCTCCTCTGAAACCGACTTTGATCTGATGCTGCAAGCGAATGGTGAGTCCCTGGATTTCTTATCGTATTTATACAAAGTTATCTAACAATGATACTTCAAGAAACATTAAGACTTGCCCAGTATCTAGAAAGATATATGGCCTTGACGATCAAGAATGTTAGCAATTCCTGACGTTTCACATTGCAAAGATCACAATACCCTTTTGATGCCCTTTATTGATTCGTCGCGTGCCCTTGAATAGTCTATTGCATGTAAATGACTGAAATCATTAATGTTGTACATAATTGATTATGTATTTGGCAAGTGATATCGTTTAACATAACTTGTATTCATTGTAAAGATGAAACATTATTGTTCAAACAGGCAGGTTGAATGATTCAAGAGCAGGTTCCATTTGGCGTCTTCTCGGTACATTGTCATGTCTTGTCAGCGCTTTTGGTTTTCTTCCTAGTTTTGCGTCCAAAAAAGAGGCCTTTTTGACTGCAGCTATTTGCTTGACACGATGGAGAAATCTTAAAGTGAAATGTGTATAGACCTATTCTTCTCCTCTTCAGGTGTTTCATCTTATTTATAGTTCCATGCTTTCTTCTGTTATTCCTTATCAATCTTGTCTTCTTCTCTCTGCTTTTGCTCTTCCTGCCTTTCTCCATGAGGCAGTCTTCTACTGTCTCTTTCTTAGCGGGTCTTTCGGTTTGTTGCCGTTTGGTCTACAACCAGTTCGTCTATACCAGTTCGTCGAAATTGTGACTCGTGTATGATTTGTTTCCATACCATACAATTCTTCCGTGGCCATCTCTCTCCCGCCCTCTCCCCCCCCCCCCCCCCCCCATCTCTCTCTCTCTCTCTCTCTCTCTCTCTCTCTCTCTCTTCCTCTCTTTCTCTCCATCTCTGCCTTGCCCTCCTCTCTCCCCTTCTCTTCCCCGCTCACTCACTCACTCAGTCTTTATCTCTCTCTCTCTCTCTCTCTCTCTCCTGCTCTCTCTCTCTATATATAATATATGTATATAAATCTTTCTCACACATACTCTCTCTCTCTTTCTCTTGCTGTCAATGTATGTCTCTTTCTTCCCATTTCTGTCTGTGTCTGTCTGTCCGTCTTTCTGTCCTTATTACTTTCACTGTGGATCCTTGTTTATCCCCCTTTCCACCTCTGTCTGTTTGTTGCCTCTCCCCTCTGTATGTCTGTCTGTCTGTCGCTCTCTCTTCCCCTCTTTTTCTACTGCCCTTTCTATCATGCAAGTGAGCAAACTGATGTATCTGGAATTTGTTTAATCTTTCTGAAAGCCCACCGTCAAATTGTTCACGTTTTCAGATGTTCATGTTTTCCTCCGATTTTGATTTCAACCAATTTTCAAGTTGGTCATATTCATACCCACATGTTACGAGGTTTAGTCAAATAAATTCGTGTACAATTCTGTTTTAAAACGTGAGTTACCTTTTTATGACATGATTTGCTGTTTCATATTACACGATTTACATAGTCACAAATCAAAACAAGAAAAATGTACATGCAGAAAAACAAACACAAAAAATAAACAAACAAGAATAATAGTACCCCATAACAAAATTAACAATTTTTAAAAAATCTAATGTATCAGACATAAAGAAAATCTTTAAATAAGGAATTTTGCTTGATTGTTTTTTAAAGGGTTTACAGCGTAAATCTCTTCTAAATGTTTTAGACAATCATCGCGCTCCATCAAATAGAACCAAAAAGGATGCATCGCTTGACAATGATAAGACCTCATTTTCTGTTATCCAAATTTGCAATGTGGCACGCACGTCGAAAAGTGACAATTTAGTTGTTCATACATTTCAACTAAAACTGTCGATATCTCTAAATTTGATGGTGGATATTATTCATAAAACTGATCAAATAGTAGGTAAGAAGTTTTGGGAGTTTAGGTCCCTGTTAACTTTGAAAGAAGAAACAATAAATAGGGTTGACGATGAAAAATAATGATAATGATACTAATGATTTGATTTAAAGTCCCCTTTTCCATTCGAAAAGCACTCCCCGGCATAAAAAGTAGAAAAATAATTCCAACGCAAGGATGGGGAATGATGACGTAATGCCATTGGATGCACACACATACACAAATGGTTTGTTCAGAGGTCATCACACTGATGAACGCTGGAAAACCATTTTCTTTGAAACAAGCGAAACTCTTCTGGGTGCCTTGGATTACTGCATATTGGTGACGGTTGCCATTTCTGCAAAAGGAGAGGCAAATGAACGAAAATAGATATATTGATTTATTCGTTCATTCTTTCATTTATCTATATATAGTTATTTAGCTGTTTAGTTCATTTCTTCTTATTTATTTATTTATTCATTTAATTATTCATTAATCTATGTATTTATTTCATTTTTTCATGTAAAGAACATTTATGCAATCACATACTAATTCTCTCCCTCGTACAAAACCCTGGATCTATTTCTGTTTATGCCTATCTACACTGGACCGTAATCAAACCAACCTATGGCAATTTATATATTTCTGTATTTTGAGTAAACATTGCAATTACAATGATATTACGTAATCAGTCTTATGAACAAGTGCGATTAATCGTAACGTATTAGCGATTGTAAATATTTACATAAGATGAAGGAGAGTGTAAACTTGCGATTGATTGGTGGACTTGAAATCGATTCGGACCAATCGCAAGTCTTAATATACCACTGAGCCCTAAGCATGATTTCCATGGGATATACCATAGAGAAGTGATATTGCCTATGAGATGATTTCTCGAAAGTCTTCGCAATCGTGTTTTAATTTAATGACTCACCCTTGCAGTACATCACGTTGGCTTGCTCGTTGCAGACTGCCTCCATGGCCGAGCATCCGTCCTTCAAGTTCGTCACGTTCTCGCCGTCGGGTGAGTAGCACATCTTGCCCTCATCGGCCTCTTCCAGGTAATCCTCGATCTTCTCGCCGTCGATGCCGCCGAGTCCCTCGATCTCGTCGGCCTCGTCCATGACTTCCTCGATGACATCGGGGTCGCACTTGCCGCCTTCGTCCATGAGCTCTTCCATGAACAGGCCGCACGCCGCGTCGAGGTGGAGCGAGATCTTCGACGTGAAAACTGTGGAACGTGTGGTTTAACAGTTAAGGTGATAAATGAATCTCTTCCAGTTAATAGGAGTATAGCAGTTAAGGTGGCAATTGAATTACTTCCGGTTAGGAGTATAGCAGTTAAGGTGGTAATTGAATTACTTCCGGTTAGGGGATAAGCAAATTACGAACGCTTCCTTTATACAGTGGCGAGGGACGGGTCCACACTTACAAAAATGTACCATGGTAACCATGGTACTTTTGTCCAAATTACCATCCACCATGGTAACCATGGTTATCATGGTACCAAAACAATGAAAAACATTGGGTCATTAAACAATGTATTTCATTGTTTTGGTACCATGATATCCATGGTCACCCTGGTGGATGGTAATTTGGACAAAAGTACCATGGTTACCATGGTACATTTTTGTAAGGGTATAGTATCTGTGTCATGGGTGGGGTGGGGAGAGGGTCGTACGTCGATCGATCTTACCAAATAAGTAAAATGTGAAAGGATAATGCAGAGGGGTGTGAGTGTAGAAAAAGAAGCATTCTCCTTCTTTTAACGTAGCCCTCTATTTCTCTCTTTCTTTCTTTCCTTCCTTCTCTCTTTCTTCTCGTTTTACTACGTAATTTTTCTCTTTTTGCCATTCGTGGCGTTCGCGCCCCCATCCATCTGTAGCTACATGTACGTTACCAGTTTACGTGTAGCCACCCACTCAAACAAGAGTGACTTTAATACTACCAACAATCTAGTAGCAAACAAGCCATTGGTGTTTTTGATTGGTTCTGGATAATTATATAAATATATATATTTATAATGTATACTAAAGACTCGACTTACCCATAGCGTCGGTGGTCCTTATAGCTGCACCAGCTATGACTACCAGACAGAGGATTGCAGCAACATTCATCTGGAAATATGGAAGGAAAGAAGGTAAACTA
Organism: Strongylocentrotus droebachiensis; assembly: GCA_035222895.1. Taxonomy (NCBI): domain Eukaryota; kingdom Metazoa; phylum Echinodermata; class Echinoidea; order Camarodonta; family Strongylocentrotidae; genus Strongylocentrotus; species Strongylocentrotus droebachiensis. The sequence goes on along the minus strand of JAVYIG010005285.1, from coordinate 133,062 downwards.
CTAACATAAAACCATTTCAAAAATTACATCAGATTATAAAAGAAGTACAATCTGAACAGATACCACAGCCAATATTATTTGTATTATTTTGATAAAAACAAATGCACAATATTCTTGGAGTCAGACTTGCAATAAATTAAATTAAATAACTCCCAATAGTTGAAATTAATATTTTGAAGTTACTGCCATCTTCCCATTTTTTAAAATGTATATTTATTAATATTTGTTTGTGATTGTACTCAGTAAGCTATGCCTTTTCACTAAATGGATTAAGATAACAACCTATGTGTTAGTGCGTTACTGACGGCTCAATTATCATTTGAAAAGTTTATTCATTACTAGGTCTTCGACCCGAACTTACCGAAATGCACATTGTAGGATGTCGCCCTCTTGAGTTTAGACCAAAAAAATATCAAATAGAGTTTGAGAAGCGTTTAGTCGATATCTTGCAAACTCGCTTAGAGTTGAGTAGAGATGTTTCTCTTTCTGTCCAGAGGCAACCAGTCAGTGAAGTCGAATGAAGCTGCATGATACATGCCCAGCATTTTATACATTCGTATTAACCTCGGAAATGGGATATAATTATATTTATTTATCAAGAAATCGATAAATCAAGTTTACGAAATACGCCGTGAGCGTGTAGCCTATGAATGCAAGAAGGATGATCCCGGGAGATACTCCGGTCATTTAGTTGACGGTGACCATCACAAAGAGATTAACAACATGAACAGCTTAAGCTGGCCACATTGATATCCAACTAAGGCTGTGTTATGAACATGTGTTATAAAATGTGTCTATTTTTCCAAAGTTTTTTACATGAATGTAAGGTCGACATTACTGATAATATGTCTTTTCGTGGGGTCGTGAGATCATGATAATAACTATTCACATACCAGAGTCGTTCTCAAAGTCAACGATTTGTTTACTGGTCAGGTGTAATAAAGGGCAGATAGTTTGTTGATAACGAGGTAGTTGACCCTTACAATGGACCAAATGACTTTTAATGATAACATGATAAGACTTTGTAGCTTGAGATCATGATAAAGTAATAATCATGTAATATAGGGATTATCTAGAATTTCATTGAAATGATGGTGATCACATTCATGATAACAATAATGAAATTCATTATCATTATGATATCCTTATTCCTGAAAATCATTAATCTTCCTAAAATGTTATGTAAAATGTGAAACATTAAGATTTACTTCCATTCATTTATTCATTCATTCATTCGTTCATACTTTCATTCATTCATTCGTTCATACTTTCATTTATTCATTCGTTCTTTTATTCATTAATTTGTTCATTCATCGATTGATTTATTCTTTTTTTCTGTTTCCTCCAAACATAACTTTTACTTTAGTGAGTAAAATAGCATTTCTAAAATACCATAAACTACTTCTACTTCTTATACTACTACGACAACAGCAGTACTTTTACTACTACTACTACTACTACTACTACTACTACTACTACTACTACTACTTCTATATACTACTACTACTACTACTACTACTACTTCTACTACTACTACTACTACTACTACTACTACTACTACTACTACTAATACTTCTACTACTACTACTACTACTACTACTACTACTAATACTACTACTACTAATACTACTACAAAGTCAAAGCAGTAGTTCTCTCGTCTCTCGTCTCTCTCTCTTTCTCTCTCTCTCTTTTAATCTGTCACCTATCCGTAAAATAGCCTCACTCTCCCTCTCGTTCTTTCTCTTTTGCCCTATTCCCTTCTCTCGCTAACGCTCTCCCGAGTCTCTCCACTCCTCTCTTCCCTCTGTCTCTGTCTCTGTTAATGTCTCTTTCCTTCTCTCTCTCTCTCTCTCTCTCTCTCTCTGTCTCTCTCTTTCTGTCTCTCTTCCTTTCTGTCTCTACATCTCTCTTATTTCATGTTCTATTTGTTCTTCTTGTTCTTGTTCCTGTTCTCGATATTTTTCTCTTTCTTCTTCTACTTCTTCTTCTTCTCCACCTCCTCCTCCTCCTCCTTCTTCTTCTTCTTCTTGCACTTCTGTTCTTTTTTCTTCTTCCAAATCTTACAAGTCATATTTATACTTCTAATTTAAGCAGCAGCAATCCACAAATAATTAAATTGTTTAAATGCTTATCTCTCTGAGTTCATTTCATTACTTTTCCTGTATTTTGATATTAAAAAAAAAACATCTTACTACACGTTTGTTGTTAATTTCCTAATTATTATACATATTTGAACAGAGAGAAATTCACAAGACTTTAATTTTGTATGTATCTGATTACCGCACAATGATAACAAAAAATATAAGTGATACAAATATCTTAACGTATTACCAAAAGTACAAACCATTCTTTACTAATTTCTGTTATAGGATTATACAATGACAATTTTGCCAGGGGAGGGGCTAACATCGCAATAAATTTCATACCTCAATGTAACAAATGTAATATTGTCAAACTCGTCAAAATACATGAATAATTACATAAGACTCATCAATTTCATTTAGAGAACCTTAAAGCTCGAATAAGAAGTGACGGTCGATCGAATATTGATAATTTCACAGGGAGGGGTGGGGTGCAGCCCAAACCCTTCCTCGTATGCATTTTTGTTCTGAGTATGTAAAACAACTGATATCTCCCGTTATTGTTTATAGCTCTCATAAAGCCGTCCCTTTTTAAAGTTCTTGACCTAAACGCTAAACGCATGAGATTGACATTTTCAGTGCACTTGTTTTGCGGGTTTTGTTTACATGTTTAAAGTTACAGATAAAGACCAGTTATGATCATGCGATTGCATTTTGAAAGAAACGTTGTGAAATCGTTCAGAAAAGGTAGATCATCTAGCATAGATGTACTGCAAGGTTCTGGAATCATCAAAATGATAAGAAATTTGGCCCAGTCTTCATAAAGTTACAAGCACTGTACACAGAAAGATGTATATGGGACTACGCACACGTGCGCGACACGTGTGTTTTTATCTCTCACAGGCCAAAATATAAAGTAATTTACCAAATATATCAATTAGTAGGCGGTTTCCAGGCAATTTTTTTTATCATCATGTATTATTCAAAACATATTCTTTCACATGATTGGTATTAAGAGCTTCCATTTCATTTTTTGAAATTGGGGCGTTTCAAATACTGGTCTTTACCTTTAATTCATTATTATTAAATACATCGTCTACATTTGCCACTCCATACCCAGGAGATAAACGAGACCCGGTAGGATGAAGAAACCCTTTGTGATATTAATTACCATAATGCCCTCGCGGTGACCATAATGGTAGGAATATTCCTCATGGATTGGAGATGTTGTACATTGTAAATGTGAATGAATTCAACAACGGGGTAATATTGATTTCTGTAAAGTGCTCAGAGACGGAATTACAAAGAGCTCTATAAACCCAGATTATTTATTTATCATTATTATATCTTCTTCTTCTACTTCTTAAAATTATTATTATCATTTCAAGTAACATTTTATTATTTCATTTTTATTATTACTGTTGTTATCGTTGTTATCATTATTATTATTATCATTATTGTTATTATTATTATTATTATTATTCTTCCCTTATCCTTCTTCCTCCTCTCCCTCTTCTATTTTCTTCTCTCTCTCTCCTCTCTCTCTCTCTCTCTCTCTCTTCCCCATTTCCTTCGTAAGCAATAATTATGCTTGTCTGTTAGCTAGTGTCCCTCTTCCTCTGCCTCTCGCCCATCGCTACGTTCCCTTAGATATTTCATCTTCATCACTCTTTTCCTCATAGTTCTGTCATCACGTCAAATCATTTTGTTCTCAATTTTCATCACTGTCAACACATTAACAACCGTCGAAACATATATATCTTTAACCAAATAATTGTCTTGGTATGGGTGCCACATTTTATTGAATTCTATACTATTCGACCAAAATTTACACACAAAAATCAACCTTTTACTAATATACACAAATCAAAGGGAATGAAAATAGTACATGGACCAAAATTATACATAAATCAAAAGAATATTAACAACGATCTTCTGAGTCGGTAACTCTTAAAACAATTTACATTTCTATGGATAGGGTATGGAAGGGGTGTTAACTTTTTCTCTCTTTGTTAGTTCCTTAAACTTTATACTGCTTAAAACTCAAACGATGGACATATTATTAGTATTGTAATACTCATATATATTATATGTCTGGAAAGTCTAAGTAGATTAAAAAATATTTACAATTTTGTTTTGCATTACAATAGAACAAAAGCTAATTGATAACAAATCAAATTATATGAAATAAAGTTAAGTCACATCGAATCAAACCAAATCAAATTTGAGTCAAATCGAATCAAATCAAATCAAATCAAATCAATTCAAATCAAATCAAATCAAATCAAATCAAATCAAATCAAATCAAATCAAATCAAATCAAATCAAATTAAATCAAATTGAATCGAATCAAATCAAATCAAATGAAATTAAACCAAATCAAATCAATTCAAATCAATTTAAATAAGATTGAATAAAATAAAATAAAATAAAATAAAATAAAATCATATGAAAAAGAAAATTGCAGCATGTTGAGAAAAATCTATTCGATCACGGGCTCAGGTTTCTCCAAGAATCTTCAGTCAATTCTTTTAGGCCTAGTAGTTGTCTTGAGTGTGGTGTTAGGAGTCTCAGTGGTCACGCTGGCCATTTCTATAAAAAAAAAGGGAAACAAATATATAATAATAATAATAATAATAATAATCCGTTTTTTATATAGCGCTCAATATAATAATTATGTAGAGAGGTTAACATCATTATCAAAGCTTTGGAAGACATGTTAATTTAATCAGGCCTAAACATGGAGAAGATTTTATTCTCTGGAAGTGTCATGGTATATAGTGGTTCAATTATTTGACTCTCAATCCAAGGGTTGAGGGTTCCAATCTCAGCCCGGCGTCAGTGTCATTTGATAAGACTTTAATTTGGTCCACATTTGCCACTCTCCACCCACGTGTAAATGGGTACTTGGTTAATTGCTGGGGTAATTCAATTACAGGGCTCGCATTAAGAGCACTATTGGTACTGATGTTGCTACCCTATAATTATGCATATAAGACCCGATTTTTATTAGAGGGAGCCTTAGAGAGAAAGAAGAAGGCGAGAACAAGAAGAGAGATTAAGTTCATATTAAGTTTATACTTATCTAGTATGTGGCCTCAAGATACCCCAATAGACAGGCTAAATTGCATTTTAAAAGATATTTTTAATGATGTAAAATGCATATTTGGCTTCAGAATCTCTAAATTTTAGGATATAGATTATAATTTATAAAGCACTTTTAAAGAGTTCAAATTTTAAAAAGGAAATAAGTTTCTTGTAAATGCTTTCGAAAACAGGTAATTTCTAAACTGACCACGCTGATTGCATAGATTATTTGTCAACAAACAATTACTACTTACGTGAGCAGTACATGACGTTCTCTTTGCCGGTGCAGACGGCATCCATGGTGGCACAACCGTCCTGGAGCTTCAGCACGTTGGCACCATCAGGAGAGAAGCACATCTTGCCCTGCTCGGCTTCTTCCAAATAGCGTTCGATCATGTCGGGGTTGGCGCCGGGTAGTTCGATCTCGTCGACTTCGTCAATGACTTCCTCGATGACGTCGGGGTCGCACTTGCCTCCTTCGTCCAAGACCTCCTCGGCAAACAGGGGGCACGCATCGCTCAGGTGAAGAGCGATCTTCGATATGAAAACTGCGATTGACGAAAAACAGTAAATTTAATAAATATCAGCATGAATCCAAATGAAAGGTTTTAAAACATCGGATATTATCTTAACACTAAAAGGACCGTGGTAGATTTAACCCTGTAGTTTTTTTTCAGCGAAAATGCTTTTAAGACTTGTAAGCCCCGAGTCTAGCACATTTTTTGTCGCCAAATTCATAAAAATGTGGACAATGGATTACTGCACAGCATCCAAAAACTTCGCGATGTGCGTGTCTCAATTACAATAGGGACTTTTAGATTTGCACGTTTTCAGCTTTGACTGCAACGTGTGACGTCATTTTAAGGCACTGCGCATGCGTCACGTCGTCTCAGTCAGCGATCGAGAATGCGTCAACCTTGATTTTCCTAAATCTAGTACGATACTAGTATATGCCGCGTGCGCATAAAATATACAGTTCCTCAGGTAGACAAAGGAACATCCCTTCCCTGCTATTATGTAAAAATGTGTAGAACAAGTGTCACATGCATATTCACCTGTTCTACACATTTTTACATAAGAGCAGTGAAGGGATGTTCTACCACAGCAATATGACATTTTCGTAATGTAACCAAATTTAATGCATAGGTCTTTGTGAAGTGCCTCAATACAAACTATTTCATTCACCTGTTAAGAATAATAGTATTTCAATAGACAGAATCCTAACTGCATACATTAGTTGTTGCCACGTTGGACAAACATTATGGCTTGACCTACCTAGCAACACTTAATATATGCAGTTGCATTCTGACTATTGAAATACTACTATTCCTATCAGGTGAATGAAATAATTTGTATTGAGGCACTTCACAAAGACTTAGGCCTATGCATTAAATTTGGTTACATTAAGAAAATGGCCTATTGTTGAGGGTAGAATGAGGAACTGTATATTTTGTCCTCTTTTTTTGTCTGTCATGTAATTCATAGTGTTACTTCCTGCATACATGTATATCGTCGAGTGCAATCTAATAGATTTCTAATTGTAGTCAACATGGGCAGTTGAGTACATTGACACGCATGATCAGTCGGCGTACGTCGTGTTCTCGTCCACTCATTCTAAAAGTCCCTAATATCCCATCAAGCCTGACGAGTTGATTAAGGTATTTTAAAAAAAACGCTTCAAGTGATGTCAATTTTGTTCTTTATTATACTTTACTAAATTTCACTTTATACCTACCAAATAAAATTGTGTAATGACACAATTTTTAAAGACATTTTTTGTTTTTGCTTGTCAAATATTTTAAAAGGGAGCCCCCCCCCCCCCCTCCTCCTTGACGGGATATGCCCGTGGCCCTTCGTATCGTTTGAATCATTTAAAACACTTACCCATGGCATGAGAGTCCTCAATCATGGTGGAAGCAAGGAACACCAGGCAGAAAACAGAAGCAAGCTTGATCTGAAGATGAAGAGGAGGAAAAAAAGAAAACATAAACATCATCATCATGTTTTATAATCAATCGATAAATTCAATTTAATTCAATTCAATTCGTATTTATTTTATATCCAACAGAAAGATAAGGTATTACAAATTATAAGGTATTACAAATTATAAGGTATTACATATATTATTACATAAGGTATTACATATATTATTACATAAATTATGAAGACAAAAATAATGTACATATTCATTTTTTCTTGGTAATTATACAAGTACACTTTACATTATGGAAATGCATTGAAATCATATTTTCGACCACATGTCATAGTCTATCATCGTTATATGTTAAAATGGGAGTGTGACCATGCGATTGCAAAGAATTAATACAAATCAAACTTTTTAGTGGCATTGTGCATCACTTATCAAAATATGCGAACGTGGCAATATCATCATAATGAAATCCAAACATGATTTTTATAGGCAAAACAAGCGGGTACTAAACTTGCCCTCAAGTTGCTTTCTTTAAAAGTCTTTGCGATCGTGCAGATGTATCAGACTAAACTGATTTAACACATGATTGTGAATCAATTCACATTATTAACTGACTATCCTTGGCTTAAAGTTATTTTTGTTTAATCTTCATTCTTATGAAAGTATTTAAAAGACCGAAGACCTGACATTTGCTTCGGGACGCGAAGATTCGTGAGCCACTGCTAATTAATGCTAATCTTTGATACGGAAATGATTGGGTAAAGCCGGTGGAGACTGAAAGAAACACTAGGATCAACTTCAATTGATCGAAAATCATGAGCATTACAATTCTGCAAAGTATCGTGAAATTACTCCACAACCTATTTCGGGATGGAAGAAAATATTTTAAAATCCTGAACAATTCTGATAATTAAAAAAACTGATGATAATGTAAAGTCTCCCTAGGGGAAAAATGATCGATACACGAGCTAGAGACTCAACTTACCGAAATACCCATAATGATTGTCCGACCTCTCTTGTTAATGATCCAGAAGTAAAGTAAAACAATTGAGGTGAATTAATTAGTCTGCCGAGAGTTGAACAACACAAACCAGTGACAGTAGTTTATATGCGGGTTGCCAATTTAGATCTAGTTTCGAGTCCGTTGAAGTCCGAAAGATGAATGATGCTAAGACATGGAGAGCAAGACTCTTTATAATTTTCCATCAACCTCGATGATTTAAATTTCATTTAAATGAAAATTAGTGAAGTTATGCCCCCATGATTTTGATTTTCGAGATAACCGTACAACATCTGTTTAAGCAAATGGCGAGCAGAACATGAACGACCGTTCACAGCTACATTTAGTTCGTCCCCCAAAACGGTTGACATTCAGAGTTTTATCACTGTGATCAATATGAATGGCATTTAATACTGGGGGACAAAAAGCTTCGTATTGTATTGTCTGAAAGAAGGTCTACCTTCACTATAGCTTGTAGATAAGCCCACGTTCAGCATTATTCCACTGTCATTTTGAGGGTGTGGGCAAACAATAAACCTTGTATGTGCAGTTGTTATTATTAATAAAAGTGATCAAAAGGATCATAATTATGGCCGAGAGGGCAATGATATTATATTTCAGGATTATAGGAAAATTCTAACGCCGAATTCAAATAACTACATAATGTACTATGCACACATTGTTTTGTTATATAGTGATCATGGAGTTTTCAAGTTTTTTGTTATGACTGAAGGTGTTTAGTATAGGATGTGTCTATTTATTTGTGTTTTCTTTTATTGATAACAGTCCTAAAATAAGTATAATTTTTTTTTAGCGCCAATTGTAGTTTTAAAAAAAATCTGATTATTGAATAATCTTGTTTTCCCTATGAAGACCTTTTCTAAAGATCATACAAGATGTTGATTAGACGCAAAGGAACAAACAAAAAGAGGGGGAGGGGGGGGGGGGGGAGAAAGGTGAACCAACCAAATTTCGGACACATCTTAGATGGCAGAACAGAGAGTTCCAATATCTCAAGCATACTATTGTTTCTTCTCTATTTGTTTATTCACATTAAAATTCAAAATAAAGAATACGTGATAATTCCCCTATAAAAACGCTATACAAGAATTTTGTTAATGAAAAATAAAATAAATAAGTCCAACGAAACAGACAAAGAAAATCGTGTTTTCTGGTCCTGTCAGAGGCTTCGAAGACATGGCAGGAAATTAATTCATTGTTTTAGTTGTAAACCCTTTTAGTATTTTGATATGGCTCTTTAATACCAACACTACACTTATCCACCTTTCAGAAAAACAACAAATCAGATTTTTTTTTTTTCAAATTCAAAGAAAAAACTCGACCAAGCAGAACAATTTACCTGTATCAAGGAAAGCAAATGTGTTCTTTTTATTTAATACGATGGTCACAATATGGACCTTCTGAAAAGACATTTTCTTCCAAAACTCTTTTCGGCCCGTTATTTTTCAATTCAAAACACTTTTCTTTTTCTAGGGAGGGGAAACCTACACAAAACCGTGTAAAAACTGAACATGTTCTAAAGCAACGAGCTAGAGCCAGACGTTTCCGAGTTTTAATAGGAGTGTCCCTTTAAAATATAAACGTTGGCGGAGCCCTAGATTACAAGGCTAATCCCCGTAATTTGTAGAGGTCGTGCAAAGACACGGAGCCGTAGTCTGCATTCTCCAGGCGTAGTTAATTTGTATATGATGTCATTATTGATAAAATGCTTTCGGTACCGGCTATTCATAATTTTTGTAATCCGTTGTACTGTGTTCCACCCCTCTCTCTCTCTCTCTCTCTCTCTCTCTCTCTCTCTCTCTCTCTCTCTCCCCCCTCTCTCTCTCTTCTCTCTCTCCCTCTCCCCTCTCTCTCTCTCTCTCTCTCTGTCTCTCCCTCCCTCTTTCTCCCCCTCTCTCTCTTTCTCTGTGTGCGCACTTTCTTATAACGTTTATACTTCAATGTTAAATTGTTCAGAGAAAACTTTGCAACTAGAGAGACTTAGGTCATCCATTTGGCAATCCACCATTTTGGCATCACACCATCCTATTTAGTGGTTATTAGATATTTTGTCCACAAACGTAATCATTTTAATTGATTGTTATGACATTCTTCATTAGTGTCTTTGAATTCACGTTATGCTATGAATTAAAAACTTTTTTCCAATAAGCTGCATATTATTTTGTACCTTAATTTTTGTCACTTCCAGACAATTTGGATAAAAGTACATTGGCAACACCATAATGTGACAAAACATACACTGACGTAAAACACAAAGTTCAAAAATGAATTACAACCTAGGCTTTTATCAAAGCAGCGATTGGAGTTGTAAAAAAATCTGGATCTCGTGATTGGAGACGGCCAAGGGAACGAAAACAAGATACTCATTACTTCTACTACGATCATGCAATAACAGTTACAGATGACAAATCCGATACTTTGACAAGTTTGCAAGGGTCGGGCACCGACCCAGAATATAATACCTTGGCACAACTTGGATGAAACTTGTGAAATAAATCGGGAGAGGTCGGCGAAACTCACAGGAGCTCGCCTATAGCTTTTTTTTTAAAGTACGCCAAGCCGTCAGAACATCTTTACGACCACTCATTGACCTGTGCCAAGCTTACAAGGGGTCCACTTTGGCTAGTGTAATGGAGGGGGGGGGGGGCAAAATGTCAAAAATTACCCTACTTCTTCCTCCATCCTAGTTTATGGTTTAACAAAAGTCGCCCCGCACTACACTGTAAAAAAATAATAGTCGAAATAACTCAATAAAATTGAGGAAAAGAATTGCCTTATTTGTATTACGTAAATATTACCTACGGCATCTTAAGTAGAATTTACCTTTTTTGCTGAATAAATTTTTACTCAGTTAAATCGAGTTACATTAACGTAAATAATTTAAGTATTGTAATCATTTTACATAATTAAAAAAAAAGCTATGATAGGATTACATATTGCACGATTTGGTACCCATCTAATCTAACAAGTAACATCCACTAATCATTCACTACTTCTATTTAAGATTTAACCGTATATATCTACCACCATCACAAACTATTACATACGCTTCAATTCGACACATATTGAAAGGCTCCAAATTTTATATATACTTGATCGTAGCATCTTAAAAGGAAAATTGGTTGACAATTTCCTGAAATATCAAGTTTTTATTTGTTTTGAACTGGGTAACAATTAAAAATTGTCTTGTCTTTGCTTAGCCATGTTAAATGAATTAGTAAATGTTTTAAAGTCCTTAAATTTTCATTCAACCACAAAAAAAAATTGTTTTATTTTAAAAAGAGTTTAATTTGGTCTTAATGAATATTCATAATTTATGTAGATATTTCTATTACGCACTGCATCGGTCCTTACTTTAAAAAGATAAGAATAATTAACATAAATTGTTTGAGTAATACGTATAATTTCTGATTTTGAGTTAAAATTACTAAATTAATACAAGCTGAAATTACTTAAAGTTCTTATGTATTTGATTTTACTTAAATATTCCACGTATGTTCTACTAAATTGAAAGTTTGAGTTAGCAAGACTTAAATTTAGTGCGTAAGTGGCAAAACTAATGTTTTCAAGTAAATTCTACATGGAAAAAATACGTAAAAATTACCAATGAACAAATTCTGTTTTAAAGTGTACTGGAGTCCAGATGGCATGACAATTTCGAACACTATTTCCCAGCATGTTTTTTTCTCTCCCAAGAGCAGGAGGGGCTGCGTCCCCTTTGCCTCACCCTTCCTCCTTCCGAATCCCCGGCCCAACAAGCTGGGTCGTCTTATGCTTAAATATAGTCGTTCATGTGGCAAGATTTCGATATACCTTGCCAGGCCGGGTTTACTTGACACAATGATAAAGTGCGATCACCTCCTGTTGACATCAAGGTCCTGTCACTTGGCGAAGCCTTTATGGTTACCATGGTTATGCTTATGCTAATTTCCGCTACATTGTATTAATCGCATCCATAAAACTGCAAACCAACTCAATGAATCGGTTGTAATTAGTATGCATACATTTTTTCTATCAAGTTTCTTACGATTGTTTGATTGAATCCAAGGATTCATGGTTAATTCTGGATCGTGTATAGTTATGCCTTTTTTCAGTGAGCGCACACTGTCTGACAAGTCTTCGTTAAGCACGGATATAAAAAGGGAGATCACTTCAAAATTGCGTGTAATTGAGCATATATCTTCTCAGATTTACCTTTATATCATCGGGATAATTATTTCCATATTTTTCTTTAAGCCATGACATCAAAGGTAAGCTGCTTTGTTAGATCTTTTTTTAACTGTTTACTCTATCTTTTTTAATAATTGAATGCATCACTTTATATGTCTGAAATTGATATATTTTAATTTTAAACAGATCGAGTAAAAAGTTCAAATGTTAATTCCAAAACTTTAACACCAATATTAGATACTCTAAATTTTAATTACTGAACATTTGCCCAAAAGTATTTGTATTGAAAAATAACATAACTGTTTAACGACTCCTCCTTCTTTTGAAATCATTTTCAGATGAGAATTTCACCATTTCTTCTGGCTGTCTTCTTGATCTTGGCTGTAACGCTAAGCACAAATGGTAAGATATTGTAACATTTTCTAATCTTAATAGACGTATATATTTTATATATTTCATGATACACGTGGTATGTGGAATTTAAATCAGGCATGTCAGGGATGACTCAGGATTACACAAAAAAAGTAGGAGAGGTATAAAATCTTTTCCAAAGAACATTTTTAAATCCATATTGCCCTTACAAACTCGTTCAGTGATAGCGGGAAGGGGGAGGGTGCAAGATTTTATTTATAAGTGTGTTATCCCCCCCCCCCACCTTTCAGTACAGGTTTGCTCAATCAAAGAAGAGGGGGACAAGAAGAAAGAAAATTATCAATATGAATTTTGTTATTTGTTTGTTTCCACCCACCCTATTTTTTTTTCTCACTTTTTATCATTAGTGGGCCGCAGCCGTTTTGCCTACAAGAAATACTAACATGACAATAATGTGGGTTACCTTTTAAACCTAATACAACGAATGCACGTAATCTGTAAATTATTTTGAGGTCACTTAGGCCAGCGACCAAAACTTTGGCGGCGATATAATTTAATTGGCAGCTGAAGTTGATTATGGATTCGAATGTCTGGAGAAAAAAATATTTGTTCTTAGAAGTCCATTGTGGCGCAAACATTGTTCAGTTTACTTTGTTTTGTTTTAACCTTCAAACCTTTCAGAAGAGAACTTTCTTTCTTGTTCTTTTTTTCCCTGGGAGTTTGACGCCAGTACCCCGCCCCTTCTCACTCTCTCTTCTTTTCTTTCCTTCTTTTTTTCTAATGTTGAAAACTGGCAAAATGTGAAACACTTTTTAGGGTTTTCACATTCGTTTTGATAGTGTGGAAGTATATCATAGTATACATAATAAAATAAGAATGCTCTTCAAATTACCTCATATATAGAAATAGACCAATCTTTTATGCATCTGTGTGCATCGTGTGCATGTATTTTTGTGTGCATTGCATATAACGTTCCAGGAGAGGTTTTTTAGAATAATACATTTACGGGTGGGCGTTTGGAGGGAACTTGGACATTGCATAAGTTCCAGGAGAGGTTTTTTAAAATAATACATTTAGGGCAGGGCTTTTGAAGGGAACTTGGACATTGCATAAGTTCCAGGAGAGGTTTTTTAGAATAATACATTTAGGGCAGGGCTTTTGAAGGGAACTTGGACATTGCATAAGTTCCAGGAAAGGTTTTTTAAAATAATACATTTAGGGGTGGGCGTTTGGAGGGAACTTGGACATTGCATAAGTTCCAGGAGAGGTTTTTTAAAATAATACATTTAGGGGTGGGCTTTTGGAGGGAACTTGGACATTGCATAAGTTCCAGGAGAGCTTTTTTAGAATAATACATTTACGGGTGGGCGTTTGGAGGGAACTTGGACATTGCATAAGTTCCAGGAGAGGTTTTTTTAGAATAATACATTCAGGGGTGGGCGTTTGAAGGGAACTTGGACATTGCATAAGTTCCAGGAGAGGTTTTTTAAAATAATACATTTAGGGCAGGGCGTTTGGAGGGAACTTGGACATTGCATAAGTTCCAGGAGAGGTTTTTTAGAATAATACATTTAGGGGTGGGCTTTTGGAGGGAACTTGGACATTGCATAAGTTCCAGGAGAGGTTTTTTAGAATAATACATTTACGGGTGGGCGTTTGGAGGGAACTTGGACATTGCATAAGTTCCAGGAGAGGTTTTTTAAAATAATACATTTAGGGCAGGGCTTTTGAAGGGAACTTGGACATTGCATAAGTTCCAGGAGAGGTTTTTTAGAATAATACATTTAGGGCAGGGCTTTTGAAGGGAACTTGGACATTGCATAAGTTCCAGGAAAGGTTTTTTAAAATAATACATTTAGGGGTGGGCGTTTGGAGGGAACTTGGACATTGCATAAGTTCCAGGAGAGGTTTTTTAAAATAATACATTTAGGGGTGGGCTTTTGGAGGGAACTTGGACATTGCATAAGTTCCAGGAGATACGGTGGGCGTTTGGAGGGAACTTGGACATTGCATAAGTTCCAGGAGAGGTTTTTTTAAATAATACATTTAGGGGTGGGCTTTTGGAGGGAACTTGGACATTGCATAAGTTCCAGGAGAGCTTTTTTAGAATAATACATTTAGGGGTGGACGTTTGGAGGGAACTTGGACATTGCATAAGTTCCAGGAGAGGTTTTTTAGAATAATACATTTAGGGGTGGACGATTGGAGGGAACTTGGACATTGCATAAGTTCCAGGAGAGGTTTTTTAGAATAATACATTTAGGGGTGGGCGTTTGGAGGGAACTTGGACATTGCATAAGTTCCAGGAGAGGTTTTTTAGAATAATACATTTAGGAGTGGGCGTTTGGAGGGAACTTGGACATTGCATAAGTTCCAGGAGAGGTGTTTTAGAATAATACATTTAGGGGTGGGCGTTTGGAGGGAACTTGGACATTGCATAAGTTCCAGGAGAGGTTTTTTAAAATAATACATTTAGGGCAGGGCGTTTGAAGGGAACTTGGACGGGGACATTTGGATTCTTCCATTAATTGTCTGCATGGGCCAATGGGTATGTACTATGAAACTTTTCCACTGCTTGCTTACAAACAATTCTTTTACATAATCCAGTCACATAATGGTCAAAAACTTAACTTTATCTCTCTGTTCAGCTAAGAAACCGGAACCAGATAGAACCATTGCTGCGGTGGTGATGTCCCTCTGTAAGCCGTACCAGGAGGGGAAGAAGGAACATGACATGAAGTGCACCCGTGAGCTCACCGATGGGCTGAAGAACCATTCCGAAAAAGCCAAGGTGTTCATCGAGGCCGCAGACATTAAGGCGTATTGCACGGGGAATGAGAACGAGGGTTCGCTGCTTCGGTTCGACTCGGCCTGTAGCGTGATTGCGCACCTCTGCGACTACATGCAGCTCGGAGAGCTCTTGGAATGTCCCTATGTTCGTAAGTAAATCCCAACCTGTTCACCCTCAGATAAAACCCACTCCCTCCAACCTCGGATGCCAACATCCCCCCCCCCCTAAAAAAAGAAATATATATAATCAGAAATCAACAAATTTAATTAAAAACAAAAAACAAATGTTTTATTAGATAAATCGACTACAAGGTCCATAACAAGCGGATGATAACTTTTATCCTTAAGGACATTCACCATCGAACAATGAGCCCTTTATTAATTACCCAATTACCCTCAAACTACTTCAACGGAAATGATTGAATTAGTTTGTCTTTTTAATTGTGGGTAGTTGTCGATGCGTGGCAATGATTATGATTATGAGGAGTAGGACGATGTTAGTGGTGTCGATGATGATGGCGACAGCGACGACTGAGAAAATAACGCAACGACGGCGACAATAAGGATGACATCGGCGATAGTGACGATAGTGACGTCAATGATTACAGGTCTGAATATCTGTTATTGATGTCGAGCGTGATGATCATTTTTTATTAAAGGTTGCTGAGTTACTAGACGAAAGCGCTTTGTTGTTGTTGATGAAGATGTTTCTAATTGTTTGCCCCTCTCCTTGATTTATTTACCATCAATATAATTTTTTTCAAATAATTTTGTTCTTCCAGAACCACTTATGGAGAAGAAAAGACCGGTGAGAAGAAGCTCAAAGAAAATTGTGAAATAAAGGAATAATTGGAGTCAATCAACGAGCACAGAATCTCTGGAATCATCTTACCCGGATAAATTTTGTCTATCTCACTTTCGAAAATCAAGTGTTGAAGACTGCAGTCTTGAGCTCTATTAAATTAAACAAAACAAATATGAAATCTTATTATAAATTTTTGATGCTATTTCCTCGGTCTTTATGGGTCAATAAGAACGCTGAGCTCTTTCCTTTTTCGTCTTTTCTTCTTCTTCCCCTTCTTCTTCTCCTTCTTCTTCTTCTTCTTCTTCTTCTTCTTCTTCTTCTTCTTCTTCTTCTTCCTCTTCTTCTTCTTTTTCTTCCTCTTCTTTTTCTTCTTCTTCTTCTTCTTCTTCTTCTTCTTCTTCTTCTTCTTCTTCTTCTTCTTCTTCTTCTTCTTCTTCTTCTTCTTCTTTTTCTTCTTCTTCTTCTCCTACCCCGTCTTTTACCATATATTGCAAACCCAAATGATGATGATGACCATTTTTGGCACATTAATTTGACTTGCACCTCCCTTGCCATACTAGTTTAAATTTAAGAACAATGCAAATGCTGACTACTAAAAAAAAAAGGCAATAGGTAATTACGTTAGTGCTGAAATAAACAAGATATTATGTGCAATGCATTTTCGTGTCCTCTTTATTGGAACCATATCAATGTGTAAAATAATTAATGTGTCAGATTTTTAAATAAATTTATTTATTTTTTGCAAATGCATATATTCCTTCTTTAAAATCATATTTTGTTAGAGTATGATGATGACATTGATGGTGGTGTTGTTGATGCTGCTGTTGCTGACGGTGGTGTTTATGGTGGGGATTCCGCTAATGATGGTGGTGATGAAGATTATGAGGATGATGACGATAATGGTGGAAAAGATGGTACATGTAATTGTTACATTGATGATGATGATTTGACGATAATGATGATGGTGATGATGATGCTGGTGATGAAGACGACATCGATGATGATGATGATGATGATGATGATAGTAACGATGATGATAATGATGATGACGATGATGATGCTGGTGATGAAGACGACATCGATGATGATGATGATGATGATGATGATAGTAACGATGATGATAATGATGATGACGATGATGATGCTGGTGATGAAGACGACATCGATGATGATGATGATGGTGATAAACGAGATGGTGGTAATAATGATGATAGTTGTGGTGATGATGATGACGATTGATCATGAGATGATGATGCTGATAGTGACAATAATGAGAAGATCATGGTAGTGACGATTATAAGAGCAGTGACAACCCACACCCCTGGTGCAAAGATTCAGACACCGATGTGCCTCCAAACTTGTCGAAGTATTTTGAGGTACAAATAACAGTTGGGGTTAGGGGGGTGGGGGGGGGGGGCATATATTATGATTATCCGATTATGTCAAAGTGGCCTGAAGGGGTTTATTTATTCGTCTGTTTGTCTTTTGTTTGTTTGCTCGCTTGCTCGTTCGTTTCAGCGTAGTTCTAAAACAATATCTATACACAAAAGGAATCAATAATTTCTAAAGTATCTTACGTTTCTTTTTAATTGGGAGGGGGAGGTATCGAACAAGATCCCCCCCCCACATGTTTGCCCACTTACGCCGTCATTGGCTAGTTGTAATGTCTTTTAATATCGTCATATCATGCAACGTTTGCGTTTGTTTAAGCTTGATTTAGTTAAAAGCCTATCTGCACTAGTTTGGCCAGGAGGGATCAAACCTCCCTGCATGGTCACTGCCAGGTGGTTATCTCATCAAATCAGCTCTCAATTAAAGGGACTTGGTAACATTGCTCAGATGAGATATAGTGGTGCTAAGGTAGTGACTTTAATAGTGATGTACAATTAAAGATAATCTGAAAATTTGAGTGAAAACGAACCATTATTCATGGTACAAATTGGGAAAAACTGATCTGATCGATTCCTTAATTCTCCCAACTATATTATTACAATTTAATTACATTTTAGGTGAATGGAAATCTCACAAAGCAATAAAATGGCTCTACATTCAATTCCAGACATTTAAGTGTTGACATATCTTTTATAGCATGTTTTATGTCTTTTTTCATTGGGAAACGGTTGGGAAAATTCAAAAATGGTTGGGAGAATTTACTGTTAATCACTGTTAGAGGGTGTCGTACATCGACGCCTTAAAATAAAAACATAGATATCTTCGTGGTTTGAGAATTTTGTCTGGATTTTTTTTTCATGTCAGAGGGTTAGTACAGTAGAAGGAATATAGTAAGTAACATTTTATACAAAAATTAAGCAATCTTTTCATCAACCTTCAACAATGTTACCAAGTCACTTTAACACAAGAAAAAGGGGACCATGGGGGACCAACGGTCACCGATTATGCATTGTCTGCTATATAGAGGGCGCACGTAACTGTAAGTAGTGCAGCGGGGATTTAAGGATCAATTCGGAACGACACGAACTTTTATTAGGCCCCAAACTTACTTGTTCCCTCCGCATTTCCAAGACAACATGCTGGTTAACCTGGCAAGTCTTGATCTTTATATTATATATTTTGAATGAAGCTGGCAGAGTATCAAGACTAAAATGGGCAATAACATTACATTGTTTTATTACAGTATATATTGCAGTCTTTGCTGACAAACAATGACGTCATAGGATTTGCCCTCGGATAAGACAGCTGTTGTTAAAGTGAGGGTTCATAGAAAATCACAAATATGGCAAATAGCGTATTACTAAAAACTGGTAAGCTAGCAGATGGCCATCGTGCAAGTTTTAAGTCAAAAACATATCGGGTGATTTATAAAAATAAAAGAAAGACAACCTCCATAGCATCTGGGATATGCGAGATATTCGCCGGAAAAATAACGATGTTTTAATGCCGTCACAATATGAACCAACCCTGCCCAAGCAGACGACATCCCTTAAAGTATGAACATAATTGCAATGCTTTTATTTCTCAAATTATAATGAGTTTAGTGTATATAAATGTGATGGAATTTTACACCATTCAAAATGGGATATGACCCCGATTTTGAAAACTAAATTCTTTTGTTTGTAAATACACAGGATAGGGGTTAATGAACAATCAAAGAAACCACACTTTCAAATTAAAAAACCTCCGGAATGAAAGCATGGGCGCCATTTTGTTCCCTCTTGAAACGCCGAACATGCCGCGGTGTATTCAGCTGAAAATACAATGGCGTGGTATTTTGTTTACAAGCGACGGATTCCTTTTTTTTTTTTTCCTTGCATTTTTTAATAAAATAATACCATGCACGGGGTTTAGAGTGAGGCAATATATTAAACATTTAGCCTGAGGGTATTGAAGTAAGAAAAATAACTGAAGGAAAAGATAACAAAACAGGCACTGAAATTGTGTGAGATGTCATGGAACATCGTCTGCTTGTGCACATCATGTTCAACATGTGCCGTCATATCTCAGCAGCAACCGGAGAGCTTTTCAGGTCCTATGTCGGGGCTGTTCTGTAATTGTTAATAATCATTACTTCGAATGTTTCCAAGCATTGGCTTTTGATAACCTTGGCCAATCAAAGTGTCACCTTTGCAATAATGACATTGAAGTTAGTTTTTTAAATCAATGAATCTTCTCTTTAAGGTAAAGGAAAGAACAGTGATTTATTCGAGGATTATGCATGTTTTTTTCTTCTTCTGAATCCAATATTTACGTAACAATGCACTTTTAGCGCAAATGACGTTGTGCATCGTAATGCCCATTGTACTTGCGTTGAAAGCTGCGTTAATCAAGCCAGTCAGTATTGGTGAGTTCGCCAATAATGCAAAGCACTTTTTATACTGTTCATTGTGTGGCATTCCTCTTGGTATGAAACCAGTGGCACAACGAACCATGATAATGTACTCTTCACATGAACATCATGTTCTGACTCCTCACCCCATCCCCATCATCTCCTTCACTCCCCCTTAACCCTTTGTTTACGGGAACCTGGTGGTCCCTGTGTTAAGCCTATGGGACCTATAACATTTAGTTTTCAATGGGTCAATTAGCTCTCTCTTCTCTGTCTCCGTCTGTCTGTCTGTCTCTCTCTCTCTCTTTCTGTCTGTCTGTCTGTCTCTTTCTGTGTGTGTGTGTGTGTCTTTTTCTCTCTCTTTCTCTCTATGTCTCTTTATCTCTCCTGTTTCTATTCCTGTTCTGTTTCGTTCTCTCTCTCTCTCTCTCTCTCTATCTCTCTCTCCCATTTCGATGATTAATTTCACTTTCCAATTGGTAGCATTTACCTTTCAATTTTCTTCTTATTCTTTTCTCAATAAAATCTGTTTCCATTGCATGCTATACTTAAACTCAAACACTTTTTCGACATCACAGCACGACCACATTCAAGATGATCCGAACACAAATCATTCTTAACATTATTTTCTCTCTCTGGTTAGGATTTTTATTTCAAATAAGTTATATCAGTGAAAGTATTTAGAGTACATTGCATTTGTTGTTACTGCCAAGTAAAAAAGATTTAACACAATCGGAAAAGAAGAATATTAGTATCTAAATAAAAAGCCAGCTCATAAGACTGGGTAAAGAAATAAATGAAAGTTGTTCTAGTACAAATTCATAGCACCGAAGCATTATAAATAAAGCAAGGAAAATAATATTGCAAATTCAACTGTAGTAATAAATTATTATTTCATGAGATATTTTTGTTAAATAATTAACATGATGTATTAAACAAAGCAATAAATATTCAAATATGTCTCTCGAGAATATGGATTAAAAATAAATAGATTATGACTATTATCTAAAGAAACTAAATAAGAAATTAACAATAAATAAAATAGATTAAATAGATCATATTAACCTCGTTATGAAATTACGAAATGTGTCATTTAACACCTAGTTGGTTCCTTTTATAGAGGTAAAAAAAGTCACATTGAAATAAATTGATTTAGTTCACCCTGTAATCAATTAAAAATCACTTCAATGTCATATAGAGGGCTTATGCAAAATACTTTCTATATAATAAACATGTATTTGTTTTGCTTTCAAATCAATGAAATGAATCAAAGTATTGGTGAAATTATCACATCTAACAGATGATAGAACAATGATCTCTAGTCTCTTCTCAAGACGATATTCCAAGTAATGACCTTTGATCTGTGTCATGTGATGACGATGAACTTCTTAGTCTGTTTCACTAGACTCAACGGATGATGATTCAGCAGAGGCAGAGGCAGAGACAGAGGAAGAACGCCTAAAACGAGCTGCAAGAGATCCAAAACCAGAAAACCATATTATAAAGAATATTTTGACATGACGGCATAAATTTGTTGACGATAAGGATTTTGCAAGGCCAAATTCTTCAGTTTTCTTTACTTGATTGGTATTTCATATTCTTCATTTAGACATGAAAGTCAAATATCTCAAAAGAATAAACATCAGCAGAAATGTTAAATCGGAAGTTAAAATATTACGCACTTTATTAGTTTGTAACGGCGCTCAGTGATATCAGTTTGTTTTAACTGAAAATCAACCCTGCTTGAATGAAACTATCAATGAATATAATAACAATGCATTTAATAGGAAAATGAGACGTATACAACATTCTGAAACACCATCTAGCTGCCCAAATATGAAGTGACGGCTGTACTATGTTTGGTAATTTGACAAATCTGGGAGGTGTAGCCCCCCCCCCTCTCTCTCTCTCTCTCTCTCTCTCTCTCTCTCTCTCTCTCTCTCTCAGTTTGATGCTACTCTAATTACATCCCCCGCTATGCGCTCTGATATGTTGCGTTTGACATAAAATTATGACCAAAACTTACTCGAAACTGTCTTTAACAAGACTCACCTGTAGCAGGGCAGGACACAACTCGGATACAGACTTCTTCCAAGATCTCACAAGCATCCGTAAATTTCGTTTCACCTTCCTCTTCCAAACACACCTTATTTTGTTCGACTAAATTCACCAAAGCCAGCTCATCGGCAGTCACTACCTCTAGAAGTCTTTCTTCACAGTCGTTCATCATCGTTCTGTATCTATCACAGAGGGCTTGAAACTCCGAAGTGCGATCGGTGGTTTGGGCTGAAATTAGGAGAAATTAATGAAGAAATCTGGTTCTAAAATTTGTTTTCAAATTTACTTTCTTTGAGTCCTTTTTTTCCTACGGTTTACTAATTAAAACGCATCGCAAACTAACAGAATATTTACGATGGCAAAAATATTTATTGCTTTGAGACAGGATGATCTTTTAGAGCTAACGCGTATTGCTTCATATTTTGCTCAGTGACTACTTCTGTTGAAACTTCTTGCCCCAAAGTTTCTAGTAAATGTTGTGTTTTTGTCAGGGTCGAGTGAAGCGAGTGACACTTTTTTTTCGTGAACATTTAATCTCGTCATCAACATATATATGTATATATATAAATAATATAAAATACGAAAGGAACACTCTGCTGTCGGAAAAATATGGTGACGTTGGTCCGAATACTGGAAATATTATCAGGAGCTGCAGCCCCAATAACCCCCACACCCCCACTTACATGTATGTATATACAGTATGATTTACCCCCCCCCCCCCCCAAAAAAAAAAAAAAAAAAAAAAAAAAAATGCTGATATATTTTAATTGTGTTTTACCTTTGACTTCCAGTGCAACACAGACAATGAGACACATACATACGGACAGGACCTTTACCTGGAAAGGAAATAAAATATATTATGATAACATTAATTATTGTTTAGAGTTGATAATGTGTAAACATACATTATTTGTCATGGAATATTTATTATCCCGGGAGTGAGACTGCTTGCTAATTTCAGTGGAGGTCTAGGAAGTTCCATGATCTGATTGAATCCCTTTTGCTTCCTCAAATTGACACCAAATATAATTGTACACATTTTTCTTTACTCCGAACTTTCCAAACGCAGTTAAAACGTATATTAAGGAAAAAGATTGTGTAAATGAAAATTGAGGACTACAGGAACAAACTTACAACCGGTTCATCAAATAGTAAAGATAAATTCAAATACCCTTTGTTAGGAGATTATTTAATGCTAATTTACGTTCATTACCTTTAAAAAAATGCGATCCAGTTTTGAGTAATATTACGTCGGTATGTGTTATTCGTAGCATTTTACAAAAAATGAATATGACACCAAACGTCATCAAAAGGTTAAATCGTGCCTGAGTGGATTATTAGACGAAAATTATACTCACCATTGAAGCCATTTTAGATGTTTTGTAGAGTCGGAAGCTTCAAATCTAGAGCTAGAGAAGTTTCGAATGATGATGATTTAATGATGAAACAAATCATATCGGCTCCTTTTATAGGATCTTAAAACAATCAAATTTGAGATTTGGGGAGGAGGCAGGTTCATACATGCAAAATGAAGTTTGACATATGATCTGGAAAAGACAAGGCTGGAATTAAGTGATATTTCAAAATGACAGTTGGAGAATAAAAGTCAATAAAATATTAATTTTCCTTCTCGAAAACATATATTGTTGACTAATTAAGCTGTCATTTCATATTTTATCATATCACAATTGTTATTATTTCACAATTTACACCATTGCTCATTCATTAAGCAATATGACCAGAACGACAGTTGAAGGGTAGGTAGACAAATAAATAATAGTGCATGCAGCGATGCGAACGGAATCAAAGGTGAATTATAATTATAATATTGGACACATTTTGGCTGGATGCACGCATCAAGGTGTTTGTTTAAATTTCGTGGAAAACTGTCAAATTATTGCATCGTTGGATCAATCATAATCATAGCTACCTTTCAGAGATTAAATTCAAAGGGGGATGTCCACTATAATATTAAGCAGGTTTTGATAGAAGCAGAAACAATGAGAGGAACGGGTCAGAGAAAGTTTGAGCAAATTCCGTTTAGAAATAAGAAAATTTAGTTTATGAAATGTTATGTACAGAGCAGATTTCAGAGGAGGTCGCGGGAAACTTCACATTTTTAAACTGTTGTGTTTGATTGATCGCAACTTTACATTTTGGTAATTTTTTTGTGTTAAATAGAAATTTGCTCAACCTTTCACTGATATGTTCCTCTAATTGTCAACTTAGTATCAGGGATGCCTTATCTTTTAAGAGAAAAAGAGTGACCATTGCATATGGAAACGTTTGCTTTGATTTGTCTCATAAAAGAAGTTAACAAAAAACTGACTCTCACACGGTGTTGAGTGCTTAGTGGTCACGGGCCAATGTTCATCGGGCAGGCAGTTCTATTATGTGAATGGGTAAATTAACTATTACGAAAGGAGGGGACACATTACACACATTGTACTATACGGACACACATTGTTTTTATTGTGCAGAACATACTCTTTTATTGACTTACTTATTGAATGAAGCTAGAAAACCAAAATGCATTTTGTATTCTAACAATTGGCGTACAAAGAATAATAACAGGTGAATGAAATACATAAACACCCCCAAACACCTGGGAAGGAAGCATTCGTACATTTGAATACATATAGTTGATAAACAACTCCGCATGAAACTATAAACCGAAATGTAATAAATTTGCGTTCTGGCAATTGGATTACAAAGAATGATATAGCAGGTGAATGAAATGCTTTAACAACACAAACACCTCGGAAAGAAGCATCCATACATTTGAATAATTTAGTTGATAAAAGACTCCGCATGTGGACGTTTGGTGGAGCAGAAAGCAGTGGATTCTTAACAACACGAACCCATTTAACAGAATGTCGGAACGTAAATTAAATTTGGCGCGGTTGGAAAATGCATCTTTCTACCCTGCGACTTTAATGGTACGATCCAGTATATTAAAACAGTAAAATGGCTCTTATTTTAAAATTAATCATTAAATAAAACCCCAAACTTCAGTGATCTCCGACAAAATATATTATATCTTACTAATAATTAAAAAAAGATGTATAAACATTGTGAAAGTGTAGCATTTTACGATAAAAGACACCGATTTAGCGAAAATGACGTCATTAGAACCTGTTTATGTGCGCTTGCATCAGGGAATTCAAGGTCAAAAGGTCAATTCAGACGCTGATAAGTTATTGGTCAAGCCTTTTTGTTTCCTTTTTTCCGACAAAATTATACAATCGATCAAAACAAGTTTAATACCAAAAGAAAGCTTACGATTAGTATTTTCATTAACCGCTTGCCCCAAAGTCGCTTGACCACGGTGAAACGAGTGAGAGCTTGCGAGAGCGGCCAAAGTGTGATTGAAACTCGCTATTTGCTCTTCTCCAACGCAAAAAAAGACGACATTGTGCTGGATAAATACATTTTTCCGACAAAAGTACAGAAAATTTGCAAATGGTCTTTTTATATTATACTTTATGGAATGTTACCCGAGTGACTTCCGGGCGCCCCAATGCTGGAAAGAAACGCACATTTGATAAAATTCACTTTTTCATGGAAAATGCTTATTTGTTCTATGCACGCAAGTCAGATTGAGCGGATGATACAACGTTTCCATGTGGTGTAGCTTGTTTCTAGCCATTAAGTGGACGGTGGATGATATGATGGGTGGGCACAGGTCTTATTGAGATCGAACAGTGTAAATAAACGATTAGGGGAATGTGCTCGGCTGGATGTAGTTCTGGTGTCCTCCATTCTCGTCCTACCCCATTCTCAAATACCCTTTATCTTTTTCTTGCCTTATACGTTTATTGTTAAATATATTTTACACAGTAAAACGCCATATTGATTAAAATGAACTAAAAACAAAAAAATAAAAAAATAAAATAATCGTTAACCATTTTGAGTAAATAACTACAAATTGAAATAACACACGTTTCATATCTATGTATTATAATACATACTATGCCCCGGTACTCGGATTAAACCCCGCTCCTAATCACTTTTCGATTCTAATTTAGGAAAGACTATTCGCAAACGTCAGCTCTTAAACATTCTGGCAACGAGCAACTAACTTGGCCGGAAGCATGCTTTCTAAAATTACCTTTGTTGGCAGTTAATAACATTTCATATATAAGTATGTACAATAAGTTCATGTTATCAATTAAGAAAAAGTTATGTAAGATTAAGAATGAAAATGATCCGATGAAGGATAACATGAATATTTGAGAATAACAAAGACATTTTTTTCTTTGAGTTATACAGAAATATTAATTTATCAATTTTTCATTAAGTTTTTATGACGCTACAATGCAGTAAAGTGGTGAAAACTGCCATATCGGCCGTACATATCATTAACATAATATTTGTTTCACCTAATTTAAGCTACTAATTTAAAACATTGTTTAAGCAAACAGGTATATGAACATATCATCATTAATTAGCATTGACATGCGGTTAATGGTAATTACAAATTCGGGGACAATTTGTGTTGTTGTTGTTATTGTATAACGATGTAGAAAGTCATTAAAACTTGCAACCTTTATGATTGTTCATATAAATTAGTTGTCTAGTCTTACATGATTTAACACTCTTTTTTTTAACCAGGTGTATAAACCAATTATCATAAATTAACATTAAAGTGCATTAAGGTAATGCTTGATACAAAATCAGGGATGGATTTAATTACACGTGCTAGGTAGTATTGATATGGCCATATTTGTAATAACAAACTTGGAAGGTTATAAATTAAGCTGCCATTTGTTTTGGCACTGCAAAAGTTTAATCACATATAAAAACGAAATCCGTTGAAGAGCAAACTAGGGAGCTTTACTCCTCCACCAAGATATATATGTATACAAGTTGGTCAATTTATATTCACGGCTTGGAGCATCAGGGGCGGATCCAGGAATTTCTTTCCCCCCGGGGGGAGGGGGGGGGGACACACGGGGGGTAGGGGGACATATATATATATATATTTTTGGTCCCCCAGAAATTGGGGGGGGGGGTAAGAGAACATATATATATATTTTTTTGGTCCCAAACAAAATCGCAACGACTCAGCCAGTCGCTGAAAAGGCGGGGGGGGGGGGGGGAGGGGTAAGAGCACTATTTTGTTTTGCACCCGACAATTTGAAAATCGCGCCGGCCGCAAATTCGCTCAGTGGTGGGGGGGGGGGGGGGGGGGGGGGGGGGGGTAGTGCGCAATATTTTTTTCGGGGGGGGGGGGGCATGTGCCCCCTGTGCCGTCCCCCTGGATCCGTCCCTGAGCATACATCAATAATTCTAGATACCCCAACATTAGTATATACCACTGTTATTGTATTAAAGGAACAATTCAAATTTTGTAGAGGACATTATCATTATCAGAAAGTCATTCATTCACGGAGCATGCGCGTCCTTCAACAAGATACAGAGAGAGGGAGAGAAAGAGAGAGGGAGAGGGATAGAGAGAGAGAGAGAGAGAGAGAGAGAGAGAGAGAATGGGTTGGAGAGAGAGGGTTTAGGCAGATACAAAACTCTCCCCCCCCCCCCTAATTTCCATCCCGGAGCAATTTTCGACCCCCAAAACGTCTCGTTTTTCATGTTGTTGTTTATCTACTTCATTACTTGTTTTATATACTCTCAGTAGTTTCCCATACATTATGTTTGGCGGACGCGGGGGGGGGGGGGGGTCCTGACGGGCCTCCCCCCCCCCGATAAAAAATTAAAATAAGAAAACAAAAACTGATTTTCTGACGAATAAGGCCCCCCCCCCCAAAAAAAAAAAAAAAATAAAAGAAATAGTGGTCCTATCCCCCCCCCCCTCCCCGCTTACCGCTTATTTACCGGCTGGGTAAGTCGGTAAGTAATAAATATCTTACTTTATTATCTTCTCACATTCTGTCGCTCTTTTTTCTTCTCTCTTTCAAATGATCTCAATCCCTTCCATTAAAATATTTTCTCCCTTTATCACCCTATACTTGCAATCTTTATTTGAGTCTTCCTTTCAAACTCAATCACTCTATAATTTTCTTCTTTCATGAAATTATATCATTTTAAATCAATTCTCTCGCTTAATTAGACATCTCTTTCATGAAAACCTTTCCCAATTTCTCCTGCCAACACGTTTTTATGCGTTGTGTATCTCTCTTCTTCTCACTCGTTAACAATATTAATAATATAGTAATTAAAACTGTATTAATACACGTCAAACAAATATTTAATTTATAATGTTACTATTTCAACGATTTAAGAAAATGAATCATCCTATGATAATGGCAACACCCATTGTGTCACACTTGCCTATTTATATCAGCTTTACTTACAATTAATATTATTATTAATTTGGAAAATAATAGCAATAGAATAGCAATAATAATGATAATAACAATTATAATGAAATGATAATAAAACGAATAATAAATATGATTAAAAATAACAATAATAATAATAGTGATTATCATTAAAAATAATAATTGTAAAAATACTGAATTTTATACAAATAATGCTAACAATATTACCAGCATAATAACAATAAAAACAATAATAACGATTACAAAAGTGATAATATAAATAATATTGATAAAATACTAAATATTACAATTTTTGAGAAGATAAATCAAATGTAGATATAATTTCGTTGAGGCTACTAGTCATTGTATAGAGTACCGAAGCTGTGACATCCTACAAATCTATTTTTAGAATTTCTCAATTTTTTTTCTTCATTTTCCAAAAGAGCAACAAAAATAACGTCCGAATGTCGAAAACTAATTGAATATATTAAGTATTGGCTGAGATATGACCATCTGAAAAAAAATATATGTCCTATGGTGACGTTTATATGTTTTTTGATGACGTCACATTTCACCACTCTATTCTCTTGTAATAGAAACTGTTTGGAAGTTCGCCCTAGTAAAAAAGAAACCAGAAAAACAAACAGTTATTGTGACCGAACTATGAGCTGTATTCAAATAATATTTTCCTTTCTATAGAGTAGGAGCAATTTAAAAAAAATTTATACTTTGATTGCATTTATAGTCCACACACGCTTCACTAGTTATTTACTAGTTCTAGTCGTATCTGTATAAGTATAAGCTTATTACTCGATACCACATACGGATATTATATGCATAAGTATATACATATGTATATGTTTATGTGTATTATAATACATGTATATGTTTATGTATGTGTGTACGTCTATGTGCGTATGTGTATTTAGGTATATGTGTATATGTATTTTTAGGTATATGTATAGGTATGTTTATGTGTACAGGTTTGTATAGTTATATCATAGACCCTATAAATACTTTACTACACGAACTGCACTTTATGTTGAAATAACAAAGCTTTGACGTTTCATCATTTCATGAAGCACTAACTATATCATACAATGAATTTTGAACAAAATCTCTTTGCAATGAAAATTCGATACTATAAAACACAAAAGAACAAACCGCCACTAATGCTAATCATTAATATAATTCTTTTTAGATTGCTTGAATGTAAAGTGCTCCGTCTTTTAAACATCATAAATTTACAATTTTTTCAGTGCTCTATAATTATGTAAAATAAGACTGCATGGAAAGACAAAAAACCACAAACTCGAACATTCCTAAAGCTTCGATAGACCTCTACAAACAATGACAAAACAATGAAACCCTGATTATATATATACAAATAATGATTAATAATTAAAAATTAAATGTAAATTATTGAGAGAGTTCTCTCTCATATACACACACATTATATACATAATTATATAGGCCTACATATATGATAATAATAATAATAATATATAATAATTATATATTATGTACATATACATAAAGTCCCCTCGCCCCCATCTAGATATTCAGATGCAATCAGCAGTGGTGCAACGAGGTTGTAAGGGAAATCGAAAGAAACAAATCCAATGTTTATATCCCCACTTCTTTCTCGCATATGTATGCAAATTGTCTGGAGCACTCCTTAATAAGCCACCTATATGGATACAAGTATGAAAATCGGAAACACTTTCCATTGTTATCGAACGAAAGATTGTCAAAATTTGTATATGTAAGACTTGATCCGTCTAGCCACCTTGCCTCACTGAGACTTGAGCCGGTCAGGCCGATCCAGCGGTTCATCCCAGCACCACCTACGAAGTCCTGTTCCTCTTGCGACTCGATGAAGACCAGATGGGATCCGTATTGGGAACAAGCTGAAACCGCGGAAGCATGACTCATCTTGCAAGTGCTGAAATTGTAGAACGACCCACTGTATTCACCTTCCTCCGGAGGAGATGAGCATTCTAGTAAAAAAGATGAAGCAATAGGTAAATTATTTAATTTTAAATAAGTAGACAAATAATTGTTTTGGGTAAAAATTTGAAATAATGACGACAACAAAAACGATAATAATGAGGATGATAATAATATTCATACAAATAATAAAAATGTTAATAATAATGTTAATGATAATACTAATACTACTAATGTTTATAACAAATAATAATGATATCAATAATTATAATAATAATGTTAATAATAATGATTTAATTATTATTATTATAATTGCAAAGACAACAAAAATATTAAGAAATTCAGCTTACCATCGCAAATTTAGGTTAAATCACACTTTTTTTACATTTTTCTTTTGGGTGAATATTGTTTGTTCGGTTTAATACCTGGCTGCAAAAAAAGCATGTGCATGCCTGTAATAAGCAACAAGGGGACAGGGGTGTAAAGTCCTTTCCAAAGGACTTGGTAATGATGAATAATGCCTTACCAAAGGGCACTATAGCGTATCGACTTGGTTTCGAACCCGGGACTTCCCGGTTACAAGACCACTGCTCTCCTACTTAGGTATTGCATCTCCTAATATGCAAGAGAAAGACAGAAAGAGGGAGAGAAAGAGAGAAAGAGAGAGGGGGTTGGGGGTCGGGAGAGGGCTAGTGGCTAGACCCATTTGATAATGATCAAATGCATGATGTCACTTCATTATTTCTCTTACTTACTGGATGTGATGCTTTCTTGTGATGTTGATGTGTCTGACATCGTGGTCTTAGGGCTCGGCTTGGTCGTCGCATCCGTAGTCGATGATCCTCTTGACTCTGGAACGTTTTAAACAAACATTAATGAGTTAAATTATCATGATATACCGTGTGAGTCAAAAAAAAGTTTACACTCTTACATAATGTTTTGAAAGAGTGTTATGTTCGGAATTGTTTGGTATCATTTTGTGTGTTATGTGTCCACGCTTGCATGGATGAACAGGAGGCATTGTCTGCGAGAGTGCAAAAATCGACTTGCTCAAAAGTATTAAAGTGAAAGAAAGAATATTGAATGTATCAAATGAGATGCATTGCATATGCTTATTGCAGAAGCAAAGTTACACACACACACGAGCACAAATGTTCTTTGATATTTTACATTTTATATTTGATATGTTAGGCATGATTAAATGTGTTAGGGATGTTATTTGGATCTGCAAAGACCGAATTAATACCCAAATCCCAATTGTCTTAAACCCCATCTTAACCGGAAAATAAAGTCGCGGTGTCGTGCGGACGTTGTCCGAATGACATTCTACCCCCTTCCTGTTAAGACGCGTCAATCAGGGTAACGTCCGGACAATATCGAGGTGACATCGAGGTGAGTTTCACCCTAGTCGGGCCAGGATGATATCGCGGTGACGTCCGGACGTCGTCCGGATGACATCCTGATAAACGCGCGCGGTACATACAAAATTATGTAGAGTTTTCTGTAAAATGCATACAATTTGCATTTTGCATAATAATTTAATTAGGCTATAACGACACAAATTTGCATATTAGGAAAAAAACTTATTATACCATCTTGTTCCTTTCGTAAATATTTACAAACATGCACATTTTCGTGTTCATCGGACTTTTGACGGCCGAGATCACAGGGGGCCTCCCAGTATAGTGATTGATGCAAATTTGAAGTGGAATGTATACTTAAGAGACTTATGTAAATCTATTGCCTATAAAATCTATTCTCTAAGAAAGCTGAGTAAATTCGTAATCCCAGAACTATTGAACACCCTTTATAAGGGTGTAATCCAACCCTGTATAGACTATGCAATATCTGTATGGGGAAATTGCCCAGCCAGCTACAAGCTGTCCCTTCAGAGATTGCAGAAAAGAGCTGCTAGATATGTAACTGGTATCTTTGACTATGAACTTGCAAGCGGCAACACATTGATAAAAAAAAAACTGTCCTTGCAAACTATTGATCAGCGCCGTGATTATTTTCTGGCTATGCTTATGTTTAAATGTAAAAGGGGTTTTGCTCTACCTCGTTTATCAAACGAAATAGAAATGTATTTCGATACGGCGGATCATGATCTCCTTCTCAAAAACTTACAACAATATAGGATACAAGATCGCCCTCTACGATGGTTTGCTAGTTATCTGAAAAACAGATCGCAAGCAACGTGTATTAACATGTAAATTATCTGATTTGTCTTACTTGAAATGTGGTGTTCCTCAAGGGTCAATACGTGGCCCAGTTATGTTTATATTGTATATTAACAGCCTACCCGAAGGATAATGTAAAGTAAGCATGTATGCTGACAACAACCCAACTAACAATTGGACGTTTTCTGAACGTTCTAAAAACGTTCCAAGTTGGTTTTTTGAACGTTTTGTGAAAACGTTTTTTGGACGTCAAAATGTGGTAGGTTTCCGACGTATTTAAAACGTTTTATTGGACGTTTTAAAAACGTTTTTTAAACGTTAAAAGAACCAAAAAAAAACCTTTAAAAACTTTTCAGACATTCGAAAAGTCCAAAAACCTTTTGAAAACGTTCTAAATATATTGTGGACGTTGTTAGAACGTGCAGAAAACCTTTAAAAACGTTTGGAACGTTCTTAAAACGTTTTTAAAACGTTAAAATGCACTACAAACGTTTTAAGAACGTCTAGAAAACCTTTTAAAACACGTCTGGAACGTTTATAAAACGTTTTCTAAACGTCCAAATGTACTGGAAACGTTTTGAAAACGTTTAGAAAACCTTTTAAGAACGTCCAGAACGTCCTGGAAACGTTTTGAGAACGTTCAGAAAACCTTTTAAGAACGTCTAGAACGTCCTGGAAACGTTTTTACAACGTTCAGTAAGCCTTTTAAGAACGTCTAGAACGTCCTGGAAACGTTTTAGGAACGTTCAGAAAACCTTTTAAGAACGTCCAATATACAGTGAATTGTTAATAAACGCTAGGTCACACATGTATTTGATTGATTTTATGAATTTATTATCAAACATATTTACAAAATATGTACAAAGGCTTGGCAATACAGTACATCATGTATATTTGAAAAAGAGTATTGGTATTTCCCGAAGTGCCCCCGAAAGAACATACAATTCTAATATTCAGAATAAATTGTTATTTGATCAATATCGGTTCACAAACGGCTGAAATATCCATAAATATATTTTTATTCAAAATATTAAAAATGCTTGAAGACTACTTTGAAGAAAACAAATCTGAATAATTCTTTAAAAAGCAATTGATATATATATTTAATTATTATTTTAACAAACATTAAATGCAGAAACTAAAATTAACGGGTCATTTTGAATACTAACAGGGGCTTTACTTGGCCGTTTGTAATTATTACTTTGCACCGTGATGGTGCAGGTTTTGGTTTTAAAGTTAAGTTTGACCAATACTAAACTATCCCTTTAAAACTATAGATACATAACACATGAACAATCTACAAATAAAACATAAGAAAATGATAGATGAGTTGAAGATATGCCTCATTAACTGGCAAATATGAATACTCATATAATTCACGGGTCTATGTCTCTATGAATATACAAGGCAAAGATAAAATGAATAGTGTCAATAATTTTGCAGCACACA
This sequence comes from Strongylocentrotus droebachiensis, assembly GCA_035222895.1. Lineage (NCBI taxonomy): Eukaryota > Metazoa > Echinodermata > Echinoidea > Camarodonta > Strongylocentrotidae > Strongylocentrotus > Strongylocentrotus droebachiensis. The sequence goes on along the minus strand of JAVYIG010005285.1, from coordinate 99,104 downwards.
ATAGATAGCAACTTTGGTAACACACTTTATAAAAGCAATTTGAGTTATTTACAGAACCTGGCAATTCATGCCAAAAAGATGCCCCAGCAAATGATTAAGAAATCTTTCTATAATAAGTCTTGATCTTTGGTAAAACCAAATAGTGGATTACTGTAAATTTGTTGTGTACTATATCAAATTCAATGTGAATAAATTCACCAGAACCTTTTAACAAAATGTCACAAATTATCATTAAATACATGTGAATAACCGATTTAGCTATGTGCCTCCACCCAGGATTAGCTTCATCATCCAGTGCAAAATATAACTATTCAAAAGAGTATATGTATTTACTTTCTCATCAACTTCTACAAGTGATAAAAATGTGACTATTTTAAGAAGTCACATTTCAAGTGAAAGTACGTCCAAAAAAAACAAGGAAACTACCCTCGTTTCAGCTCTACAAATTGGCAACACTGATGACACCAACTGTGAGTAGCTATCCATCAACTTTGTACTCAAAATTTCATATTTTCTAAATTTTCCTTAAAGTTACACATTTCCACAGCTTTTAATCAGAGTATGTTCAGATTACTAATGACGAATAGCTTTCTACACAACATGCTTTGACTATGGGGGTTAGAAAATGTAAAATTTTGTGTACAAAGTGAATTTAGAGCTACTCAAGATGTCATCAGCATTGTCAATTTGAATAGCCGAGAGTAATTTACTAGAAAATGTAAAAAAAGAGTAGTTTCCTTACTTTGTTTTCCTTACCGAGTTTGCCCATTTCTTATTTTTAACTTAGTTCAAATTTGTCTCCTTTGATTGAAGCAGTGAAATTTCTAGGGTAGATTTCCCCTTTAAATCCGAGTAAAAAATTGTCCTTTTGATCGACCAAAGATTTAGTGGGCAGGTCAAGATTTCCCAGAAGCCTTGCATCTTACTTCAAATATAAAATCAACACAAAACACATGAACAATCTACAAAAGCTATTTGCAATAAACTGATAGAAATGAGTTGATATGAATTATTAACAGGCAAATATGAATACTCAAATTTAAGGGTCTATGAATATAGAAGACAAGGTTATAAGAGAGTTTGGCAGCACACACATTGGTTTCAGCATCCTTACAAAAAGGTGTACATTTACAGACCTATACAACTTTGTCTTGCATTCTCAACAAGATGTTGGCAATTCAATCCAAAAAGATGCACCAACAAAACTGTTATGTCGCTGATAAAGTTTCTCCATTATTAGCTGAAATGGTCAAAATTTGGTTTAAGTATGAGTTTTAGGATTTTTTGCATTGCCCCTGAATGAAGGTATCTTAATCTACCTTGAATGAAAATGTGGTGTTCACTGGTTCGGTAAACGGCTCCCTCAGGTCTTCCACATCAACGGCCGCTCCCGATTTGGACAAAAGCAGTTTTTGTACCAACTGCGTCAGCTGCTGCTGCCCTTCCTCCAGCCTCTGCAGTGTACACACTACACAGTACCTGCACTTGAAAATTGCCTGAGAAGAAAAAAACAGACACATAAAATACATTATAATAACAGTTCAAGTCATTAAAAAGTTTGACCGCAAATTAATAGGATATTTTGGCGAGATATGTTTGATAGCTGTCCAATTTAGTCACTTCAGGAATATATCACCCAGCTTCAAAGACGACACCTTTGCAGCGCTTCCAACAAAGTATACATACTGTAAGGATTTAAAAGCGACTCTTCTGTAAGAAAACTATACCCATGCCTTGTTGATGAAATAAATTACATGTACGCCGAGATAATCTGCCTCTCTTATCCAATCCAACAGTATTTTAGTGTAGCAACTTAGTACAAATGGCAAATGTTGTTTTGTTAGTTTATACGCTCTACAGTATATGTTCTGATGATACAAAAAACCTCAGAAACTTTCGTTTGTGAAATGCTATCTGAAAAAAACTTACTTTCCGAAGCCCGAGTCCTTGCTGGAGTTGTGGGTTGGAACTGAAAAATGCGATGTGGACTTGGACTTCGCATTCAGTTTCGGCATTGGTATCTCTGCTGCCACAGCCTTAGTCGTTCCTCCGCGTACATGTTGTTTTCTTGATTCAAGATCTGAAAAACAGAGACACATTGCAGATGTTAAAAGGGATATCAAGACATGACAAGAATTCTCATAAACTGAACAAACTTTTGGGTAATGTAAACTTCTTGTCCGAAATTTATGCCTAGATTACAAATTAATTTCCAGTTTTGCCGGAATGGTGCCACATCTATTAATCATCATTTTGCATGGCTGGGACACAAAGCATGTCTAGCTTAAGCTATCCCAAATAAATGATCTTAGGTTTTCATCATCTGTTGGATTTTGAAGAAAACGAGAAATAAGATGTAAATTATACGTCTCTGGCCGAGCCAAGCACTACTAACCATCAAGAGACAAATACTTACCAGCGTCACTTCCGGAATCACTAGAAGATTTGCTTAATCTCTGGGGAAGACGTCTCTTTCGCTTCTACACGGCATCATCTTCCGATACCAGGTTTGACGTGTCCTCTGCCTTCCTGGCGATGTTTTTGCGCTTTCACATAGTTGCCTGTGTGTAAAAATAAAACAAATCAATCCTTAAGTTAATCTACGTTATTGGAAATCAATTTCTTTAAATAATGTGTCATCTGAACTAAACAGATTTTTTTTAAAGAGACGAAATTGAGAACAAGATATAGATCTAGGTCTCGATATTTCAAAAAAAAACAATATCCATACAAAAAAGGTGGTTTGGGAGCTATTTCAATTGCCTAAAAAACAAACCTGTTGTAATAGGGGGTGGGATAATATAAAGTTGCTAAATGGTGGTGGAGGGAAAAGCATGGAATGTTCCACTCCCGTGGGATTTTAAATGCTATTGAGGAAAGAGTAAATAAGTCAAGAAATGAGCTGGTAGTCGAAGGACTTATTTTCTTCACGAAATAGCATTTTAAATCCCGATGGGAACTTTCCATGATTTTTCCAGACAGCAAAGTTAACAACTCAACTGTTTTAATCATCCGATTACCATGTAATGTAACGAGCCATGCGCACATACCCACTCCAGCAAAGAGTCCATGCTATTATGCGTATTGACCTCTAGCACTGCACTACGTGTTAATAGGCAGCATTTGCTCAAAAGGAATACCGGTAGTCAATACACACATAATACACAAATGCACTTATCATGCCGATGCGGCTGTAATCAAATTTTGACAGTAGACAAACAATTTGAATTTCTTAATTGTTCTTTCTAACAAAATAACATCGGTAAGTTGAACAAATTGTCTTTTATTACTGCTATTTAGGTGTCATCAATTGTCACTAAAGTACAGATTTGTAGTGAAAGAGTTTTGTACAGTGGTGTTTGAAATGTTAAGTATCAATAGCACAGCTTTTAATACACACAGCCAGGATAGTAATGCAGCTATGTATGCACTAACTCCAAGAAGCTCCGACGTATGTGTGCACATACCCTAGCCTACCCAATTACCATACCACTGTTACCAGTCAATGCAATGAAAATTTCAACGGCCTGCACATGCGACATAGAGTCTGCCGTACTTTTAGTTTTAATGCAAATAATCAATATTTTATTTCATTTTACATGCTTCAAAATCAATCAAACAAAGCTTAAATTCCTTACAGATATCAAAATGTTAAAATAACGCTTACCTCGGTGTCGCAGTCTAACAGATTATTTGAAATTTCGAAGTCACGTCATCAAGCAGTCAACTCGTCAGTCAGTTTAAAACACGCGGCAAGCTCTGGAGCAAGCGCGCCGCACCGGCCGCGCCGGATACGATACTATACAGTGGTACGATTATATACGGTGCGTACGCACTTTGTATACACGTGGTTGAATGGAGCATATAAATGACGTAGCGCGGTCGGACTAATTGGGCTGGGGGGGGGGGGGGAAGGGGCACAAACATTATGTGAGGGGGAGGGGTCACTCCTTATGTATTTCTTTTTTCTTCAAATAATGTCACCTTATGTTTTCTATTTTTTCCTCAAAATTATTGGGGGCACGTGCCTCCCTCCATCGCTACGCCACAGGAGTGCATCAGTTTGACATACCTCGACCCCCCCATGCGTATGCATGTGGCCTTATTTCAACAAATTCAACAAAATACGTCTGAATAAAACGTTCTGTAAACGTTTTACAGGACCTATCCAAGAACGTTTAATTTGTAACGTCCAAAAAACGTTTTCTGAACGTCTTCAAAAGACCTAGCTCCGCAGCGAATGTAAGGTCCCAACTTAGACGTTATATACACGTTTTTTAAACGTTTAATATGGACGAAGACAAAACGTTTATTTTGTAACGTCCACAAACGTTTTGTAAACGTCCTATATCAAACGTTCTGTAAACGTCCTATATCAAACGTTCTGTAAACGTCCTATACCAAACGTTTAATTTTGTAACGTCCAAAAAACGTTTTTTAAACGTTCTCAAAAACCTAAACTTTGACGTAAATGAGAAGTCCAAACTTTAACGTTATATAAACGTTTTTAAAACGTTCATTTAGGACGAAGACGTACAGGACCTAAAAAAAACGTTTTGAAAACGTTCTGAAAACGTTCTGTGTTTGCTGGGAATGTCTTGTATGTTTCTGGCAGCGATGTTAATGTTAGAATGAAGCAAATTCATTAGGATCTGGAACATGTAAGGCAATGGTTCGTTCATAAAAAAATAATCTTAAATGTAAACAAATATATATTGTGCTGGGCACAAGACAGCGTTTAAAAATATACAGGATGATGATATTCATATTTATATCAAAGGTACCCCCTTGAAACGATTTCAATCATTTAAACATCTGGGATAAATAATTGACGAAAGCCTCACTTGGCGGGATCAAATTAAACTATTGCAGAAGAAAGCAAATTCAGGATTACATATGTTAAAAAGTATAGCAAATATAGTAAATAAAGAGTCATTGGAAATTGTATACAATGCACTAATATCTTACCATCTGAACTATTGCGATGTTATATGGGCAAACTGTGGGAAAACACTGTCAGACACCCTCCAAAGAATTCCAAACCGAGGTGCTCGCCTAATTAGCAACCCCTCCTTGTTTTTATCAAGAAGGGAAAACCTTGAACTACGAAAATGGGACCATCTCACATAGAAAATTGAAAATGACACTGCAGTAACGATGTATAAAGCTATGACAAACCAAGTGCCTCCACTATGAATATGACGGACAAAGAAAGCGGACAAAATATATAGTTCCTAATTCTACCCTCAACAATTGTTGTGGTAGACAAAGGAACATCCCTTCACTGCTATTATGTAAAAAATGTGTAGAACAGGTGAATATGTATGTGACACCTGTTCTACACATTTTCACATAATAGCAGTGAAGGGATGTTCCTTTGTCTACCGCAGCAATTGTCGAGGGTAGAATGAGGAACTGTATGTTTTGTCCGCTTTCTTTGTCCGTCATATTCATAGTGCTCCTTACATTAATGAAAAATGCACACACCGAATACTGTTTATAACACGAGACAGAGTAATCTGTGTGTAGATATAACTCGTCCGAAGACTGAGTCAGGAAAACAGACATTCATGTATAGTTTGGTAGTACTAGCATTTACAAATATAAACTGGCAAAGAATAACAATGTACAGTCTTAAAGCAAACATAGGTGGATAAAATCGAATATTGTATATTGCTTTATAAATATTTTCTATGTGTTTACTCCACAATCAATACGAATGAAATGATAGCATTTTGGTTTTGATTATTTTGGATTGTATACGCCCACGATGTGACAATTTGCTTAATAACAATAGATGCCCTCCTCCACAAATTAAAATTGTTGTTACAGAAAGTGATAGTAGGATAGAAAGGTACACTGCATTGTATATATACATATTTTTTATTAATATTTTACTACCCTTAAAACATGATTGATTTTTTCTTTTGGCCTAAATACAACTTGACAATGCAATGCTTTTGTACATAAAATGAGCTGAAAGGGTAAATGAGCATTTGCGCAGCATAAAAAATACGAACATTCGGTACACTGGTCTGAAAATCAGACTATAACTTACTGGCTCCATAGCTCCTAAGTCGATTCGAAAACTAATAGTCGTTATTTTCCCACTTAAAGACATTTTCAATCCCCCTTTTATAGGGAAGTTTTAAATTAGTATTATTTTTCAAATGCCATTGGAATTTAACATTTTCGTTTGTTTGGCCTTAAAATGTATATCACAATGACTATATCAAAGGGAATGTGACATGCTGATATAGAAAGGAATAACGGAACCATATCCAACTTCAAGCTGTCCAATAGCAAGAACATAAATGAAGACATGGAATGGTTGGATCTGGGAGAAACAGAGGTGTATGTGGTAAAGAGGAAAGGATTGAAAAGGATGGTTCATGATTTAAGGAAAGAGGACGATGAGCCTGTGAAAAGAGCGTGGGATCTGGAATGGCAGGGGCGGATCCAGCCGGCGGCAGGGTAGGGAACCAAAGAGGGGGCCCGATTTGTGAGAAAATATTTAGCTATAATAAGCGGGGGGGGGGTCAGAGGGGGGATCAGCCACTGGTGGGTGACACAAGAGGCAAAGGAAGAGGATTTTTTTGGAAATAAATGGTGAAGAAACAAAGCAGTAAAGTTGATTCCAATGGGGAGGGTGCTAGAGACAAGAAGAAGAGGAGAGAAGGAGTGTCATCATGACCCCGAAAGTAAATACCCCCTAGTAAAAGGACAATTATGATGATGATGATTACGTCAGAAATTGAAAGAATGGTTTTGGTTGTTTACACACCGGAGGTTGTACCTTCTAGTCCTTCGATCTTGGAGTCCACTCTGAACACCCATCTTCCAGGTTCACCGATGTTCGATGTCGTTTCGACAATGACGATGGCAGTTGTTTGAGATCCAGGGACACTATAAAATTTCACTCCGTCACCAGCGTTGAATCCAGCCTAAAAGTCAAGCATGTGAACTTTGAAGCAATACTTCCAAACAAATGTAACTTGATACGATTCATGTTTTTGTTTGTCTCATTTCATGTCAAATTGCCCTATTTGGTGCCCCCCCCCCCTAACAACAACAAAAGTTGTTTGGCCTAGATAACGTCCGATTTTGGTAGCTAGACTCCGTTCCCTGCCGTAGCCATTCGTCCCTTGCCGTCGTTTTGTTGCTGAAGGTCGTTCACACCCGTCAGCGAATCTTGGTTTTCCTCATTTTGCCGTCGCTTTACCGCCATAATTTTGTGATTGTTCACGTCCGTCGCCTTTCGCGAGTCTTTGCCGCTACTTTGTGAGCCTGAGGCCCGGCTTACATACTAGGTATTTGCCTTCCTGACTAAACTAAAGCCAAAAAAATCATGACAAGGATCTTCCAAACTAATAACCCTTACATTACTCCAAATGTTGGGGAATTACTCGGTCTGGCCTCGACTTGGAGTCGGTTTGGCGGTGCGACTGATGCATTATTTCATATAAATGAGCTCGTTACCATATACACAACCGTGTCCCTAGTTTATTAGAAGAAGGAGGTATACACCAAACGACAAAATGATTTACCTGAGCTGGGGTACCACTTCCTGGTGCTGCCCAGTTGATATCACGGTAATTAAAGATGGCGAAGGAGTATCGGCCATCTGTCACCATAAGAGCTTGAAACGAATTCCTCTGAAGTAAAATATCAACATCATCAAAATATATATCTTGATATAAATACAAAATATGTGATGAAACAAAACGGATAACACAGCAGGATGGTGAATGAAATGACTCAACTTTTAGTAATGTCAGTGATAAGTGAAAAAAAGCAAAAACATAGATTGCTTAACGGACCAAAATGAATAATAAGTCAATTAATTTGTTACACATTGCCAAATGTTTGATCAGCTTGATTTCATGGAGGTTTGCACTTGGGTTTAATATCTGCTGTAATTCTTTAATCGTGTATGCAAATTGGTTGACAGGACTTTCAAAAGGACGAATGTCCTCTAGTTAATGCATGATTCTATAAGAAATGCCGATTAATTTTTTTTCTCGTGGAATTTCGTCGGTTATTTTTTTTATTCCATAGCCATAACATAATACAGTGGCGACAAATGATCAATATGAATAGGTTCAGCGGTGAATTATCAATTAAGTAATTGTACTTACGAGTACACTTGAAGACGAAGAGCCAAAGGAAGCAACGCTGTCCCAGGTCGCGATGAACATCCATGACGACAAAAAATGTCTCATGTCAACAAATGATGCTCTTATAATATCATCAGCTTCGAGGAATATGCAGTCGTTTTGGGCAAATCGTAAGACTTCTCGATAGGATAGAGTCCCACCATTTCTTGTGTCAACATCAGCCCAGAATGGGGCCATAATGGGTTGGCCATTAGCGACTGGAAACGAATCGGAGTTAAATTGACTAACTGCCGCCAAGAACGAAATGACACCGTTATTGTTGACCTGCATCAATATTGATAAAATAGCGATTAAAAGTAGATTTTAGTGTCAAGGCTGGGATATCATAGAGAGAATGAGAGGGAAAGCACGGAAGCAAAAACAAATAAATAGGGAGACAGATAGAGAAGGCGGTAGTAAGTGATAACTTTGCCAATTCATGTGGAAAGTTGAAAAAGACGAACGGTAACGTTATAATTAAAAAGAAGACAGACTACTCAGTTTATACGGATATACACACAAACACACGCACGCAAACTTACATAGAGAGAGAGAGAGAGAGAGAGAGAGAGAGAGAGAGGGATGAGGACGATAGAGAAAACGAGATACATATTTATATAAAGTGAGAGACAGAGAGACAGAGGGCGAAAGTAAGAGTTGTTGACGATGCCTTAGTCTTTTGATTGCCATAGGCCGTTACAACCGCAGCAACTCTCCGATGTAAATTACGCTGGGATTATTAAGATCTTGTCTTTCATTTTAACATTTAAAATAAGTTAAAGAACTGTTAGATTTGACATCTTTATCATGTTCATGGTACATTGTGTTCAGATGATTATGTACAAAGAAATGTGAAATAAATATGATATGTGTTCCTAAATGGATGTCATGTAACAGGTTCGACAGATTTCTTTTAAACAAAATATTTTGGTTTAAGCAACGAGGGACTTACGAAAAGTCTAGTTAGGTTGCGATCGAAGAACGGGAAGGCGACAGAGATTTTTAGCTCGTTTGTGGAACCATCATCGTTGGCTGGTAGAAAATGTCCCCTTCATTCAACCCAAATGGAAAGAACAGACCTGAACAATAGGGTAAATAAAGGGGACAAATAAAGTATTATTATTATTATTATTATTATTATTATCCTTATATAATATAAATACAAATAATAATAACTAGACTTGAATTCGTCACTTCGACGAATAAGGTGATAGTATACTAATTTTTACATAAGGAAGAATGAATTTTCACGATTTCATCATATCTTATAAAATGCTCCTCCCATTGTGGTCTATCCAAAAGTCAAGTTTCAACCTTTAGCCTGGATCATTATGGGTCTATGGAAGATAGATTAAGACACTATGACCATTAGGCATTGACCCTGTTAAATAATCAGTTACACCGTTGATTCTAATTGACATAATGAAGAATGCATTTTCACAATTTCATCTCATTTCATGAAATACTTCACCCGTCTTGTTCTACCTATATGTCAAGTTTTCAGCTTATAGTCCGGGAGCCAGGGGGGACGACCTAGCTGAAAACGAAACCAATTTTCCTAAGTGGCGGGTGTGGCCAGGGGAAGGCCAAAAGTGGTCACAAAATTGAGCTAGATCAGCTGGAAAGGAAACCCTATGAAACAATGGAACCGAGATGAAAATATTCTCCTTCTCCTTGCGGGACTAATGTGAAAAGCGTATTATAATGTTTGAACGTCACTTTCCTGCCCTCTTTCCCGATGTACAGTAATTATTGTTATTGAGTTATTAACATTTACCAAACATTGCTAACCAAATGCTTTATGCAACGCATTTAACAACTTTATTTCTGTAGGCAATATCAGAACTCAACTCATATGTTTTCAAAATTAAGGAAATATCCATCTAAGAACAGATACAAACAATATTAAAGATACTATGTCCCTTTCGGTGCTAACATCAAATTATGTAGAACTTAACAGGAATTATGAATATGTATGTCCTATTTGAGAAATTTAAACTTTAGCAGTGTCTTAGTATTCAGATTATGCAAGGAAACCCGAGAAAACCCTTTTACTTTCTAGACTTCCCTGTCAGACATTATTGAGTGACATTTTCTTTTCTTTGGTAATAACATACATACTATCAGCTGTAACATGTACATGAGCCTTTGTCCAAATCAATAACCAACTACTTGTAATTGCCAAAAATCAACTGATTAAATCTTTGTGCAGCACAAAACATACAACCATTGGGTACAAGGGTCTAAACATCAGACTATTACTTAGGTGATTGCAATCACTTATGGCGATTCGACAACCGATGGTCGTTATTGTCCCACTTAAAGACATTTCCAAGCCCTGTCTTCTTCAGGGAAGTTCTAAATACATGCAAGTACTGCTTTCAAATGTCGTTGGAATTGAACTTTTTCATTTTGTGACCTGCAAATGGGACACGGTACATTTAAAACATGTCCATATCATGCATATGTCCATTTATAAAACGTAACAAATAATTTTCCAGAAACATTGTGCCTACTTGAGTTGAATCGTATATGGCACATAATGGTACACGCTTGAAATGATCAGTTGTAGCACGTTTACTAGGACAGCAACGAGCCCACCAACTGCTAATAGATGTATGGTATCCATCTGTCATTTATTAATTTATAATTATTGACACACACACACGGATATGAACACTTCCCCTCCCCATAACACACACTTTCCGCAATCCCGATTCACACATCATACCCAATGATATACACCCTGTAACATAGTGTATAGTTATCAGAAGCTGTTTCGCATTATAAATTACATCAATTGTGACAAAAGCTGCTATAAACAGAGGCAACAATCACATGACATCCATGGAACTCAATTCCTTGAAAGTACAATAGTGTGTCTAGCTTGTACCTCAGGCTAAACAAAAACTTGACCTAAACTGGTGTTGTGCCTGAACGTAGTACCTATTGTGGTTCTACAAGTTGTTCCAGGTGTTGTAGCTGGTGTTGTAGCTGGTGTTGAAACTGGTGTCGTTTCGGGTGTTGTTCCAGGTGTTGTCCCAGGCGTTGTTCCAGGTGTTGTCCCAGGCGTTGTCCCAGGTGTTGTTCCAGGCATTGTTTCAGGCGTTGTCCAAGGTGTTGTTCCAGGCGTTGTTCCTGGTGTTGTCCCAGGCGTTGTTCCAGGCGTTGTCCCAGGTGTTGTCCCAGGCGTTGTTCCAGGTGTTGTCCCAGGCGTTGTCCCAGGTGTTGTTCCAGGCATTGTTCCAGGCGTTGTCCCATGTGTTGTCCCAGGCGTTGTTCCTGGTGTTGTCCCAGGCGTTGTTCCAGGCGTTGTCCCAGGTGTTGTCCCAGGCGTTGTTCCAGGTGTTGTCCCAGGTGTTGTCCCAGGCGTTGTTCCAGGCGTTGTCCCAGGCGTTGTCCCATGTGTTGTCCCAGGCGTTGTTTCAGGTGTTGTTCCAGGTGTTGTTCCTGACATTGTTCCAGGTGTTGTTCCATGTGTTGTCCCAGGCGTTGTTCCAGGCGTTGTTCCAGGCGTTGTTCCAGGCGTTGTTCCTGGTGTTGTCCCATGCGTTGTTCCAGGCGTTGTCCCAGGTGTTGTCCCAGGCGTTGTTCTAGGTGTTGTCCCAGGTGTTGTCCCAGGCGTTGTTCCAGGTGTTGTCCCAGGTGTTGTTCCAGGCGTTGTCCCAGGCGTTGTTCCTGGTGTTGTCCCAGGTGTTGTTCCATGTGTTTTCCCAGGCGTTGTTCCAGGCGTGGTTTCAGGTGTTGTCCCAGGTGTTGTTCCTGGCGTTGTTCCAGGTGTTGTTCTTGGCGTTGTTCCCAGTGTTGTTTCTGAGGGAAAAATTAAATGTTACACACATTACTAAAGAACTATACAACTTTGTTAAAGATTTCGGCGCTTAAATTAACATGGTTATCAGAAGCTGTTTGGCATTGGAAATTACATATATTAGGTGTGTCAAATGCTCTAAGCTGCTCAAAGAGGCAATAACCACATGACATTCAGAGAACCCAAGTCCTCTTAAGTAAAACAGTGTGTCCTGCTTTATACCCCAAACAAACTTAACCTGACCTGGTGTAGTGCCAGGGGTAGTACCTTGTGTGGTTCCCGGTGTTGGTCCAGGTGTTGTTCTGGCTGTTGTCCCTGGCGCTGTTACCGGGGTTGGATCTGGCGTTGTTCCAGGTGTTGTTCCAGGTGTTAATCCTGAAATTGTTTCTATGATTCTTCCCAGTGTTGTTCCTGAGGGGAAAAATAAAATGTTATACGCATTATCAATGTTCATGTTCTCCTGTGGGAATCCATTACTATCAAAAAGTTGCGAAAGAAGATCGCGAGGTATTTCCTTCTAAATCATAATCTCCTTCTTTTTCTTATTATTCTTCTTCTTCTTTTCCATCCTCTTCAGTTGCAACTACGGAGTTTTAGTTTACCCCCTATATAAACTCTCTCCGTGCTCTGTGTTCATTAATCGGCCACCCCCCTCCGATGATATTACACTTACGTTCATCGCAGTGCCTCCCTTGAAACCCACTTGAGCAGTGACAGTTGTAGCCAACCATAGTCTCCTCACACCAGCTGTTTTTACAGAGGTTTTTGCCACAATCTGCGAAATAAGTAAGAATCACTGAATCGGTAATGTTACTGTGACGTAGCACCGGACGACTTTTATATCGGTGTTAAAACCTAAATTAACTCAATTTCAATTTTTTTGCAATGTTTGACGTTGGAGAGTAATATTTTTTAGAGGACCGGTGCTAGTATGCTATTCGTAATAATGATATTTTGAGTAGTGCCCAAGGAAGAGGGCCCTTAAGAGAAAGACATAAATTAATGATATGTTAGTCCATGTATACGACAAACGGGAGAGTTATCTCTTACTACGTCACAATCGATTGTACATTTATATAGATTTAGTGATTTCAAAAGCTCGTAACTCCCTTTATCATTAATCCGAGTAAATTAAAACTTTCGCCATTCTGTTCTTCTTATTTTTCTGATTTCATTTAAACGTGCTTAATATAATTCGGCTAGTGTATATAATAACTTAATGTGGAAATTTTTTCGCTTGAACCAACACTCGTTCAACCTTGCCCTATCAAGAGCGTCCTTCCGGTACTTGGGGGGGGGGGGGTGAGATAGTAATCACAGTGGTAGTAGTAGTAGTAGTAGAATTAGTAGTAGCAGAGGTAGTAGTAGTAGTTATAGTAGTAGTAGTAGTAGTAGTAGTAGTAATAGTAGTAGTAGTAATAGAAGTAGTCGCCGTAATAGTAATCGAAAGAGTATTAGCAGTAGTAGTATAGTAGTAGTAGTAGTAGTATTAGTAGTTGAAGTAGTACAAGTATTCAGTGGTAATAGAAGTAGTCGTCGTCGCACTAGTAATATAAGTAGTACTAGAAGTAGTAGTGGTTTTAGTTGTATGAGTAGAAGAAGGAATAGACGTAATAACTAGTAGTAGAAGTTATTGTCTTACTAGTAATATAATTGTAGAAATAACAGTGGTAGTAGTAGTAGTAGTAGTAGTAGTAGTACTAATAGAAGTAGTAGTAGTAGTAGTAGTAGTATTAGTAGTAGAAGCAGTATTATTTATAGTAGTGGTAGAAATAGTAGTCATAGAAGCAGTAGTAGTAGTAGTAGAAGTTATGAGTAGATATCAAACTTTAAATACCATTCAAAGACATGTTATCTGCATGTTGATTTATTGATTAAACCGATAAATTAATTTGATATTTGAGAACAAAAATGATGTAAGCATAAAACCTACCCGGCGTTCTGCATACATTATACCCGCCCGGGATCCCTTCTTTACTCTTCCTTCGGTTGCACCCGGCGGCGACAGAAGGGACAGGAATACGTTTGGGGATGCTCTGCACCACGATGCCATCCTGGAGTTGCTTCATCTCACATTTGTGGAACATGGGCAAAGTGTAATTTAGGCCGAACCCGTCTGGACAAGTTGTCTTCGCCATCTCGGACCAATCTGATTTCACAGGCAAGGCTGTGAAGAATATATTAGATAATTAATTGCTAGTTGTTTTCTTCCTCCTACGCATCTTCGCCTCCTATTTTGAAATATGTATTAGGGAGACTTTTTTCGAATGTGATATTTTGTTTGAGATGCCACTTAGGTCTAGTTTGGGGGCACAAAATCCTTGTCAATTGTTGTGTAATAGTGTCTGAAAAATACAACTGGCTGCAATTAAGCTGCTTGTTTGACACAGCCAGAAACAGGCAGATCTAGGCTCTGCCCACGGATTTAGGAATGTTGATAAAGTGTCAAATTACAGTCTCTGCTTGCAGACTAACTTAGGTTGTGTACCTCGCTCCTATTTCGCTTCCTTGTGTTAATTTTGAAAGCCAACTATTTTTCAGCAACATTAATGAAATCCAAAAATTATGCCGGATAGATTAAGTCAAGAAAAATACTTACCGAAGGACAAGAATGTTACGATACCAAACAGCAACTTCCAAAATACACCTATCTTTTGGTCTTTAGACTGTAATTAGAAAGACATAGTGATATTGTTTAAATCATGAAGAATGAAAACTAGAATAATAGCAAGAACAAAAATAACAACGACATCAACAAAGATAATGGTGATATTGATAATGGTGATGATGATGATGATGATGATGATGAGTATCACGAAGGTATGTATAAGAGCACTTACCGTTACTTTGAACAACACATATATGTATCTCCAAAGGTAACATAATTCTCGAGACTATTACATCTGTCATCGGTATTTTATATAGGTTTTTTGGCCAATTTCAGAGTTTTTCTAGCAAATTTGGTTAACGCGCATTCAATTCGATTTTTGGTGTAGACTGTCATGTAATATAAGCGATCGGGCAGGATTTTTTTGTTATTTACCTATTAGGGGGTAAAGCAGGTTTTTAAAAAATGAAATGTTGTAAAGGGTCGCGGGGTATCAACGTGTTCAGGACAACCTCCCTGCACAATGTCGATGTGGACTACCTTAAAAATACACTGCTGGAAAGAAAATGGTGGCCCTTTTTCAAATTACTGTTGAACTATTTTGGAGATTACTCTTCAACGTAACCTCATTTACCAGGTGTAACGTGTCATATGAAAGGAAATTAAATGCCATACATGATGATAACACGTGTAACAGGTAATAACGGATCATTCGCATGACACTTGCGAGCATAAGATTGCCCCAATTGTGACAAGTACTTCAAATACTTAAATATTTTGAAAACCTGTCTATAAATATGTTCAATATTATATTTAAATTGTTTAAGTTTATTGCTTTTGTAAAATACAGTTAAAACTTTGATATGAGCTAAACTGGCAATTTTGGTTGATAAGGGCTGTCTTTTCCTTTAATAGCAACGGTAACATAATTAGATGAAAAACAGAATATATCGCGAATAGATGTTATTATTGATGAGATGACTATTCGATAGGAAGTATGATGTCAGGTAATGGAGTTTTATAACATTTCATTGATATATATATATATATCTTTTAGGACCCATTGCTATGTTAAAAATATACCCTGCAACTAATATATAATGTGGTCCAAAAAACCATATTAAGCTTTCAGTCAAACTAAACATACAATTAGACCTGATTAATTTCAGTTCATTTCATTCATTTATTTGTACGTCAAGCTAAAATCAAAGTATTTATAATATATAATCTTCGATGAAAACATATATAATGAGATTTCTGTCTCTTTCACCTTTACTCCATTGTGGTATCTGGTCGTTTAGCAGCTGGTGACAGTCGTGAAGGAGATCTCATTTGAAATTTGTTCATGAATTTCCCTTGTCGACATTTCACGATGTGCTTAACACATTTTGGTGGGAGGATCATCATATCAAGTGACAGACATGATTTGCAGTCTGAAACATGTACATTGCTTGGTGTGGGTAAGAAATTTCATCAACATGACCAGTATGACAGCCCAAAAGAGACCTCAAATGGATGCAAGAACATTATATTTGTATATATTGCTTGTGCTTATGGGTTTTTAGCTCCTCCAAAATCACAGAAAATCACAGAAAATCATCACAATCTCTGATGATTTTTCCATTATATCCTTCTTAGGATATTGGTGAGATACCTATTATATCGATTGAGGCTGGATTTTTGCCATTTCTGCCTAGTAAAGGTGATATTTTATGCAGGAAAACAGCCTCCTACATAGGATTTTGAGGAGGAGCTTCACTGTGGTCCCACCTGCAATAATACTTGTTTGGTTGAAATACCAAAATCACACATACCTGCAGTGCATATTGAATTATCAGGATCAACAAATTGAGGATCATCAAGCAATTTTACCTGAACATCATTTTTGAGAGCTGCATTCTGATTTTTCCTCACCCTTTTTGGTTGGAATATTTGTTGTGAATTTTGTACTTCTTAGCCATGATTGTGAGTATGAAATCAGACTCATTGTAGTCTTACTCTCAGACTTTATTTGATTTGACTTTGAATTTCTAAGTCTAACCCACGAAGGCATTTACAATTGGCTTAGTGCACAAGGATTATAATTGCAGGATTATAATTGCATAAACAACTGGCTGAACCATTGTCTTGGATATAATAATTTCCCTGCTGAATCATGAATTGTAACGGAAAGAATGTTTTCGAAGGAAAAGGAGCTAGCTGTCGTCCAAAAGGCAGAAAGAATAGACAACAAGCCATGGAGAGTCAACATCCAAATAGGAGTATGGACAAAAATGATAGCCATCCCATGGCAAGGACAATACAGACGAGAGGTGCTAAAAACAAGACTACTGTAGCTCCCAGCCTATCACAAGCAGTGGATGTTGATAGGAACAATGAAGGAGAGGGATACTGGGTATGTAAGATGTGCGATGAGGAATTTGGTGACCGAGATGACAAGTTTGTTGTAGATTCAAGATTTTATTGTCCATATATGTGGGAGATGTGAGGAACCATACTGTATCGAATGCCTTGGAATGAGTGCAGATCAGTGTAATCTTCTATCAGACTCTGCTTTCCACTGGTACTGCCCGAACTGCAAAGCACCTGCACTCCCCGCAGTCAGAGATGACTTTGACATTGAGGAAAGGTGCGAAGCCATTTTTGAAAAACTGTCTGGTAGAATGCAAAAGCTGGAAATGGCCATGTCCAAAAAAGCGGAAAAAGTAGAAGTCGAAGGGATAAGAAATAACATAGAACAATTCAGAAGCAGTACAAGTGAACTGACAAAGGAATTAGAGAAGCTCTCTTCAGAAGTTGAGGAACTGAAATCAAATAGAGCTGAAGGAACTGAAGAGGTAGCAGCTATGTATATCAATGAAATGGAAGATAGAAACAGACGAAAGCAGAACTTAATCATCTTCAGTATTGGAGAAAGTGAAGACCCAGATCCCAGAAAAAGGAAGAAAACTGATATTGCCAACGTCAGTAAAATCTTTGGAGAGATTACAAGCACAACCATCGAAATCACAGATTGTAGACGTTTGGGCAAGAGAAAACTGAATAATGAACAACAAAATCTACGCCCCATGAGAGTATCAGTATAAAGTGATCAACATCAAAGAACAACATTCTGAAGTCAGCAAAGAAGCTTAGAGAGAATGACGAAACCAAACACATTACAATCAGGAATGATATGACTCCTAGAGAAAGAACGGAAGACATCAAAGAATGGCAGGCAAAAAAGGAACAGTCTGTCAGTGCTGGAGATACAGAAGCAAAATGGATCAGGAGAGGAGGGAAAGTTGTAAACATTGGAATGTACATTCAGAAACAAGGCAAGACAGAGAGAGGGACAGTACAGGGCCAGGAGAAATCCCACATTCAGGCCCAATGTACTGCCAATCCATAGAAGTACGTGGAAAAGGAATGAGACATTTTTACTCTGCACCCGTACAAGCACTTCATGTAGCACCTGTTATTGCACCAACAAGCACAGAGACACCTGCACACGCCACCAGCAATTGTACAGTATTTACGTGTACACATGTTGCAAAAATTAACTCTACTGAAGTTGTGGAAAATTCAGAAGGAAATTGTAGTGATGTTAGTATTGAAACAGAGAGCAACTCTTTTGATGTTGGGAGGGATAGACAACCAATAAAAGCTGGAAAGAGTAAAGTCTTATGCAGTAATGTGGACACACTTACCAACAAAATGGAAGAGTTTGAAGCCAGAGTAAGATTGGAGAAACCTGGTGTACACATGTTGCAAAAATTAACTCTACTGAAGTTGTGGAAAATTCAGAAGGAAATTGTAGTGATGTTAGTATTGAAACAGAGAGCAACTCTTTTGATGTTGGGAAGGATAGACAACCAATAAAAGCTGGAAAGATTAAAGTCTTATGCACTAATGTGGACACACTTACCAACAAAATGGAAGAGTTTGAAGCCAGAGTAAGATTGGAGAAACCTGGTGTCATCTGTGTTCAAGAGATTCTCCCCAAACATTCCAAAGATGATGTAAATGCTGAAATAGAATTGAAGCTCAATGGATATGATATGTTCATTTCCCCAGCTGCAAGGAGAGGAGTTGCAACGTACGTGTCAACCGAAATGTCCTCGTCAAGACAAATATACTTGCTGACCGAATTTGAAGAGTCTGTATGGTGTGAGATCCAAGTTGATGATGGCAGGAAACTCTTAATTGGAAATGTCTACAGGAGCCCAAGTTCTTCTGACATAAACTCTAGAAATTTATGCTCCTTAATGACAGAGGCGAGCGACAGAAATGGTGATCTGATGATAGTGGGAGACCTGAATCATAGAGACATTGATTGGGCTAGAAATGTCGCAAATTGCTCAGAAGACCACCCAGCTTCTTACATACTGGACAACATTAATGATCTATACTTGAGCCAGCATGTTACACAGCCAACAAGATTTAGAGAAGGACAGAGGGAAAGTCTGCTAGACCTGGTGCTTACCAACAATGATGAGACCATTGACATCGTTAACGTCAACCCACCCATAGGAAAGAGTGACCATGGAGTACTTTGCTTCCATGTCAACCTAGGAGAAGTGGCTAAGAAGAACAGAACTACATACAAATACTACAAAGGAGATTATGGTGCCATTAAAGAAGACATAAAGAAAGTCAATTGGGAAGCAGAGCTAACAAACTTGAACATTGAGAAGTCATGGAAACTGTTTGAATGCACTGTTAAAGGTACTATGTCCCTTTTGCAGCCAACCTCAAATGCTGTAGAACTTTGCAGGAATTATGAATATGTCATGTATGTCCTATCTGTGAAATTTAAACGTTAGCAGTGTCCTCATATTCAAATTATGCAAGGAAACCCGTTTACTTGCTAGACTTCACTGTCAGTCACTATTGAGTGACTGACGGGCTTTTTTTCTTCTTTGGTAATAACATACATGAAAAGAGTTGTAAAGGGTATATGAGCATTTGTCTACATCAATGACCCACTTCTTGTGATGGCCAAGATTAAACTGATTGAATCTTTGCGCAGCATAAAACGTATGACCATTCGGTACAATTGTCTGAAAATCAAGACTATTACTTTTGGGCTCTATAGCCCTAAAGTCGATTTGACAACTAATAGTCGTTATTTTCCCACTTGAAGATATTTTCAAGCAGCACCTTTTTGAGGGGAGTTCTAAATTAGTATTATCTTTCAAATGCAGTTTGGCCTGCAAATGGGACATAGTACCTTTAAACAGAGTGTAGACAAGCATATTCCTAAAGCCAAAATAGGACAAAGTGCTCAACCATCATGGATGACTCTAACCACAAGAAAACACCTAAAGGATAAGCATAAAGCCTGGAACAAATACCAAAAGAACAGTACTGCGGACAACTGGAGGATGTATAAAAAGGCTCGAAATGCAGCCACAGAGGAGGTGAAAAAGTCAAAACAAGATTTTGAAAGACAGATTGCAAGAGAAATAAAGGAGAATCCTAAAAGTTTTTGGAGTTATGTGAAGAAAGGAACAGCAAGTCACTCACGAATTCCTCCTCTACTAAAACAAGATGGATCACTTGCATATAATCCAGAGGATGAAGCAGAAACACTAAATGACTTCTTCATTAGTGTATTCACAACAGAGGATACAAACCAGATCCCGAAGCCAGTGCCATTAGAGGTAGCAGAGATCCTGGAAGAGCTAGAATTATGGGAGGACACCATCCTGAAACACCTCAAGACACTGAAGCCTGACAAATCCCATGGTCCAGATGAGCTACACTCAAAGGTACTGAGAGAGACTGCAGATGCTATATGTATTCCACTCTATCTGATTTTCAAGAAATCCATGAATGAGGGACAAGTACCAACAGCATGGAAAAAAGCCAATGTTGTCCCATTTTTTTATATGTCTGAACATGTATGTATACTTGTTGTTTTTTATGAACCACATGTGGAAAATAAACTTGAACTTGAACACAAATCAGGACGTAAGGATGGCAGTGGTAATTACAGACCAGTGAGTTTAACATCTGTAACTTGCAAAGTCATGGAAAAGATAGTGAGAGATAAGATAGCAGAGCACGTGGAAAAGAATGAGCTTTTTTCTGCCAGACAACATGGATTCAGAAGTGGAAGATCATGTGCTTCACAGTTATTGGAGGTATTAGAGACATGGTCACAACTTGAAGACATTTCAATACCATTTGACTGCATTTACCTAGATTTTTTTAAAGCTTTTGACAGTGTCCCTCACATGAGGCTGATTGCGAAGATTGAAGCATATGGAATTCAAGGGAAACTCTCCAAGTGGACCAAAGCCCTACTGACATGTAGAACGCGAAGAGTTAGAGTAGATGGAGCCTACTCATCATGGAAAAATGTAACAAGTGGCATTCCGCAAGGGTCTGTGCTCGGCCCGATCTTGTTCCTCATCTACATCAACGATCTTCCTCTAGCAGTAAACTCTTGTGTTGCGCTGTTTGCCGATGACACCAAAGTATATGGACCGGTAAAGGGTGCTGCAGATGTCAACAAATTGCAATGTGATATTGATGCCCTAATGGAATGGTCTAAAAGATGGCAGCTACCTTTCAACGAATCCAAGTGCAAGGTCACTATGGATACAAAAACCCAAGAGAAAGCTATTCCATCAACAAAGAGACAAACTCCATGATAAAAGACCTAACTGAGGAAAAAGACCTGGGAGTCACCTTTGACCCATCCTTGAAATTCAGCCTGCATGTCGGAAAAATTACAGCCAAGGCCAATTCCATCCTTGGGCTCCTCAAGAGAAACTTCCATCACCTTGATGAAAAGTCATTGGTTCTCTTGTTTAAAACCCTGGTACGACCTAAGTTAGAGTACTGCTCAACAGTATGGAACCATCTTTTGAATAAGGATAAGTTGGAAAAGGTGCAGAGGAGGGCTACAAAACTCGTCAAAAGTGTGAGACACTTAAACTACTCAGAGAGACTCAAAGCACTGAAAATCCCCACTCTACAGTTCAGACGGAAACGATCTGATATGATTCAAGTATTCAGAATAATGCACCAGTTTGATAATCTTCAAGAACAACATTTCTTTAGCAGAACAAAGTGCAGTCACACACGTGGTCACTCACTTAAGCTTTACAAGCTAAAATGCCGGAAGACACTAAGGAAAAACTCATTCAGCCAGAGAATAATCAATGTGTGGAATGGTCTTCCAGGCGATGTTGTGGAGAGTACCACTATCAATCGTTTCAAATCTGGACTTGAGAAATGGTGGATAGATGCCCCAGATAAATATAATGACAACCCCAACCAAGCGAAACCATGGATAGGAACAACAGTCTAAAGACTGAATATTCCTGGATCAAGTGAGTTACAAGTGAGTTATAATCAGAGTCGTTGACCCCAAACACCCTATAAATATATAGGCTTTTATCGTACTAGCCCTTTTCCTTTTGGAACTACATTTGACCTTTAACTCAGCTGGCGGCCATTTTGAATTTGCCCAATATGGCAGCCCCAGATTATAAGACACGTAGTATCGTCATGCTACAGCCCTTTAAATTCATGACTATCATCTGGATCCAGATCTTATTTATGTATCACTCAACCGATAGCCCACATTTTCAAGCACACACCATGCCCTACACAACATATTGCCCCCTCCCCAATGTTTGTTTGTTTTTAGTGTGGGGGGGGGGGGGCATTTCAGAGGAGGGAGGAGGTTTAGGTATGCACCATGTACATGTTTCGGACTGTAAATCATGTCTGTCACATGGAATCGGGTCTTATTTTATGTATTATTGAACCAATAGCCAAGTTTGGTTTCTGAGAACACATATTTTATCCGTTGATATGGATATTATCACCATAGCAACGGTAATTAAGAGATATACATATCGTTGAAATATGAAGAGACTGCATCACCTGACATACCTCCCATCAAAATAGTCATCTGCTTTATGCTAGTGCCTACTCGCGATATATTCTATTTTCATCTAGCTATGTTACCATTGCTAAGGAGAAGACAGCCCTCATCAACCAAAATTGTCATTTCATCTCATATCAAAGCGTCAACTTTCGAGCGCTATAACTATTTTGTTATAAAAGTAATGAACTTAAAATTTAAATATAATATTAAACTTATTTATGGACATATTTTAATAATGTTCCAAGTATTGTAGTTCTAGTAATTGTAAACTATTGTACACATATACATTTTAGGGCAATTCAAAAATTTTGAAGGTTTGTAAAAAGAAATAATATTTTGGGCTCAAAATTATAATGCAAATTATCTCCGATCCTAATAAATGTTATATCATCTTGTATTGAATTAAATTCTCTTTCATGTGACTTTTCACATATTGTAAAATGAGGTTCCGTTAAAAAGTAATATCTAAAAGATTTCAACAATAGTTTTTCCAGCAGCATATTTTCAAGGTAGTCCACCTAGAAATTGTGCAGGGAGGTGGCCTGAACACGTTCAAACCGAACAAACTTACTCAACATCCCAGCTCTCAAACAACCAAAAATTGGGGTTTTCCCCCTAGGTTATTCATGATTCAATTCATTCCATCTTGCACATGTGCCATGCAAGATTCATTCAAATTCATCGGAGAAATGGAAGTAATTTCAATGAAAGAAAAGCTAAATTGGATGCTCAGACTGGGTTTGAATGTAAAAAGGCGCAGGATTACGTGATCATCAGATCATGTCATTCTGAAATGTATGCACGCTTGACGAAAAGCGTACATAACCCATGAATTCGAATGAGAAACAAGTTAATTCGATTCAATCAAACGCCAATTGGAATGCACAAATATTATATTTGAACTTTTGAATAGCAAGACTTGAATAAATCAATTTTGATTGAATGGAATTAAAACTTCTTGTTTTTAATATTCTTCTTTTCTTCTCCTTTTTCATTTTGATTTTATATTTTCTTCTTCTTCTTTCTTCTTATAGGCCTGACGAAGATCAAACTGGGACGTTCAACTGAAGAGAGCATGGAATTTGCCCACTAGACAAGTTCGTAGTTAGCACATTATAAAATGTGTATAGAAAGGTCACTACGTATACTCCAGTCTAACCTCAGCTTTGGCATGTAAAATTATATTTCTTTAAACTTGAACCACACAGCGATTATTCATTAAGTCATGAGTCATTCTTCTTTTCAAACGAACAATGCTTACTACCGGGTGAGTCAAAAAAAAAGTTTACACCTAGAAAATGGTAAATTATTAAAAAAAATCATGAATAGTAAATTATTATACATCTAATGAAAGAGTGTTTTTGATCCCAAATCATTTGGTATCAATTTCATGTGGTATGTGTTCACGCTTGGATGAACAGGAGGCATTGTTTGCGAGAGTGCAAAAATCTACTTGCGCCAAAGTGATGCCAACAGCATGTATTATGTTGGGATTAGCGGAGTGAGAGAATGAATTTAATGTATCAAATGAAATGCATTGCATATGCTTTTTGCAGAAGCAAAGGCACACACACGCGCACAAATGTTCGCTGATATTTTATATTCAACTTTTGATACGTGTGGCATGATTCATTTTGTTAGGGATGTTATTGGGATCTGCAAAGACCGAATTAATAATCAATTCCCAAATGTTTTAATCAAACATCACATAAACAAATTTGGCGCAAGTCGATTTTTGCACTATCGCAAACAATGCCTCCTGTTCATCCAAGCGTGAACACATACCACATAAATATGATACCATACGATCTGGGATAAAACACTCTTTCATAAGATGTATAATAATTTACTGTTCATAGATGATTTTTAAAATAATTAGCAATTCTTTAGGTGTAAACTTCTTTTTGACTCACACTGTATAGCATGCCATTCTGGTTAAGTCATTAATGATATGTTTAATTTCTATTTTTTTTCAATTCAATTCAAGGTATTTTATTCACTCATCGTAGCCAAAGGCTAAATTACAAATGAATTTACAAAATTCAAAACATTAAAAACATCATACAAATTAAAAGGAATCATACACAATATTGTAGAAATAAATATTAAATGCAAATGAAAGTAACTATACATGTATGATGCTAACATTATAAAAATATTGCTTACAAACAAAACCAATTTTGGAATTTAAAATTTAAATATAAATATTATTATCCACTTTCCATCAACATTTAAAGCTTTGTGTAAAGTGACTTGAGTGGTATCTGATGGTAAAAAAGATAAAAAATTATTATTTTTCATTAAGTTTAATTAAGTTTATTATTATTTATTATTCTCTTTTCTTGTTTGTCGCACACATTGAAATGCATCATGTATTCCGTGTGAGCCTAAAAAAGTTAACACTCAGAAAATTGTAATTTATTATAAAAGTCAGCTATGAACGAAAGGTTATCATACATGTTTTAAAGAGAGTTATATCATGAATCGTTTGACATCATTTTTGTGTGGTATGTGTTCACGCTTGGGTGAACAGGAGGCATTGTTTGCGAGGGTTCAACAATCGACTTGCGCCAAAGTATCAGAGTGAAAGAATGTATTGAATGTATCAAATGAGATGCATTGCATTTCCTTTTTGCAGAAACAAGGTCACACACATACGCACAAACGCGCACAAATGTTCTTTGACATTTTATATTGGATATGTGTGGCATGATTAATTTTGGTAGGGATGTAATTGGGATCTGCAAAGACCGAATTAATAATCAAATCTCAATTATTATATATTCAAATATCACATGTATTACTTTGGCGCAAGTCGATTTTTGCACTCTGCTAAACAATGTATCCTGTTCATCCAAGCGTGAACACATACCACACAAATGATCCCAAAAGATTTGGGATAATACACTCTTTCATAAGATGTATAAGAGTTTACTGTTCAATATGATTTTTTTAAATAAATGACAATTTTCTTAGTGTTAACTTTTTTAGACTCACACGGAATACATGATGCATTTCAAAACTATACAATGTATACATGTGTGCAACAAACAATAGACAGATGAATAGACAAAAACAAAATTAACATATCGTTAATGACCAGAGGGGTATGCTATGGTAGGCATTGTTCGTTTGAAAAGGAGAACGATTTAAAAAAAAAACTCACACTCTATTGAAACGGACAACAAGTAAAATGGCAATTAATCAAAATGAGATTCATGGTGGCCATTTCACTACGATTGAGAGAAAAATCTTACAAACACTTACCATTTTACAGATCAATGTCTAAAAGCTTCCAAAAATAATCAAATAGCACGATGATAACCTGACATCTTTCTTGGTAAAAAAATGTACTAAATTCGGAAACGAAGAATACAGTTGCTTGATTACAGAAAGGCAGGAAATATAAATTGTAAGGTGTAAACTGTAGGCTATGGCGATTGATCAATGGAGATCAATTGATATCGCAGGAGACATGTGACATGATATCTACTTTCGATAAATAGTAAATAGTTAATGATACGTTTTTCCTTCTCTGCAGGCGGTAAGCTCGTATGAGGACGGCATCGATATGCAGGGGCGGATCTAGCCGGCGGCGAGGGAGGGGGCCCAATTCGTGAGAAAATATTTAGCGGCGAACTTCGGTCTGTTTCGAGAACGCTGACCATGTAGAGATTAAGTCATTGACTACCGTAATAACCAAGTCCCTTCGTTTACGTGCACTTGTCCAAAAGAAGACGAAGATGGCGTTTACCAGTATTTGCCAAGCTACACTCCCTTTAACGCCGATGATTGTTGTTGTTGTGTTTGTTGGTTTTTGTTTTTGTTTGAGCGAACACACTATTAATCAAAATGAGGGGATAGCTCTTTGAGATAGCTATTAGCCCCAGAATATTTGTTTGTTTATTTGTTTTTGCTTTTGTTAGAGAAACGCACTTTATCTCAGAAAGATCAAAATTTTGGATCGAATTTAGGGGAAAGCTCTGTAAGATAGGTATTAGCGCCGATGAATTTGTTTGGAGGAATGGAAAATACATAATTTTGTTTGTGAAAATGCATGTTACGCTAATAACATGCTAAAAGTGGATAGAAAATTATGAGATTTGGAAAACCTATCAGCGCAAATGATTTTAAGAGGGATGGGGTTGTATTATTTTTTTGGGAAAAAACACGTTACCTTTAAAAGAAGCATGTTGAATGGATCGAAATAACGGGATAGAATTAAAAGGATAGGTATTTATAGCATCGACAATTTGTGTTGCTGAAATGCACGTTACGATAGAAACAAGCTGATTAAATTGATAGGTTATATATAGACAATCAGCCTGTTTGATATCGAGCCTTTTCACATTACCTTCCTTGATTAAACAAAACCAATAACGCGTCACACGTTAATGCTCTCGAGATTTTTGTACAATAATGAATTGCATTGTTTTCTCCCGAAGGTTGGTACTTTCAAAGGTTCGTTTATTTGAATTTTGTAAAGGAAAAAGGGTTCATTACTCAAGGTTTGCAATTGTGACAATGAAATATTTTCTCTTCTTTCCGGAAGAGAGAACCTTATTTCATCTTTCGACTTATCATTATAAACCTTTGAAAGGACAAGCTTTCAGAGAAACGAACCGCGGAATTATGAAATGATGGATTGAAGAATCTCTCTGATCAATAAACCTTGGGAAATATGTATCATCGAAAAAATTAAATTTTAGAGTTATAAACCTACGACAACAATTGAAATAACAAATGATGCATGTTTTAATTCCTTCATTATAATTACGATCTATCCGCCCTCAGTTGATGCTGTGTGTATATATCGCACTCAGCCTAACGGCTTCGTGCAATAGATACACACAGCCTTAACTCGAGTGCGGATAGATCGTATAATGAACTCATGCGCATGCATCATTCGTATAATGCTCTTGATTTGGTAGGATAAATAGGTGGCATCGATTTCTCCTGAACGTTGGTACTGGTTCATTAAAGGTAAAGGCCTATGTCCCATTTGCAGCTAAAATCAAATTCTGTAGAACTTTGCAGAAATCATGAACATGTCACGTGTTAATGTTAGGAGTGTCCTAATATTCAAATCATGTAAAGAAACCTGTTTACCCTCTATACTTCACAGTCAGACACTATTGAGTTACTGACTGACTTTTTATTATTGTTAATAACATACTTAAAATGAGCTGTGAAGGGTACATGAGCATTTGTCTACATGAATAACCCAATTCTTGTAATGGCCAAAATTAAACTGATTGAATCTTTGCGCAGCACAAAACGTACGACTATTCGGTGCAAGGGTCTGAAAATCAGACTATAACTTAAGTGATTGTAATCACTAATGTCGATCCGACAACTAATGGTCGTTTTTCCCACCTAAAGACATTTTCAAGCCCTTTCGTTTCGTTCTATATTAGTATTATCTTTCAAATGCCATTGAATTTAACCTTTTCATTTTTGGGGCCTGCAAATGGGACAGAGTACCTTTTAAACAAAACAAAATCGAAAACCAGTTAGTTCATAATACTGAAAATGTTATAACGGTTTGATTGTGAACATTAATTTTTCCCCCAAGTTTAAATAGTTTACCTTCACCACACAAATTCACCTACCCGGAAACAAAAAAGGGAAGGGGGTGCGCGGGGGTCTGCATTGGTACGTAATTCTGTTGCACATATCACTTAGTGGGTAAGTGGGTGTGAGAGTGATGGTTTAGTGGTGGTTATTTTACCTGGCTGCTAATGCTATGTTCTCACTATCACGATTGCCGCCACGAGTGAAAGTGTGGTCTTAGTCGTGGAGTAATCGTGATGATCCTATCAGATATTATCAAATATTGAGGTCAGTCGTGGCACTTTATCAATTACCCGAAAATTGCCCCTTATTACATAGTAAAAGGGCCCCCTTTTAATTTCAGGAAAAGCCCCCATTTCTTTCAAATAGAGGCCCAATCCACGTTCTAAGCGCCCTTTACCACCTCTGAAAAGTGCCGCTTTACCTCTAATAATTGCCCCTATTCAAATTCGACTGGCGCTTTCATTTGACGCAGCATGTTATTTGAAGTGACATTGTACAGAAATTAGAATGCAAGATGAGCAGTGCGCTGCATTGGGATGAACAACAGGCATGCAGGATAATTTCCTTCACAGGCTTAATCAGGGACCCGTTTTACAAAGTCTGTTTTAAATGAAAAATTACAAAAATCAGTGAAAATCTGCTTTTAACCTATCAGAAGCAAGGATTTCAGTAGCTTGTCACTGATGACAAGTTTTGTGAAACGGGGCATAGAACAGATCACGCAAAGTAGCCGAAAAGAGGCCCAATGTACAGCGAGAATAACGGTAATTCTTCATCATTTTCCATTCTTTTGTTCTCCCTCTCTCTCAATCTCTCTGTCTCTCTCTCTTTCTCTCTTTCTCTATCTCCCCCCTCTCTCTGTAATATACTATTGTTCTCAGTTTACCTCTCTTTCTCTCTCTCTCTCTTTCTCTTTTTCTCTCTCTCAACCAGTATCTTCTTCTCCTCTTGACACCTTTTTCCTTTCTTTCTTTCTTATATAGTTGTTCATGTGGTATGCTTTTACACGCTTCGGATATTTTCATGTTAGATCTACTGCTTGATGTAGGTTGTATAAAATCGATATACTTCCCTACATTTGAAACCGTCAAATAAATAAAGAAGAAAGTTAATGATCTTTGGTTAAAATTAGTAGTTTAATTCAGGAGACAGGACATAGTCATAGAACATGAAAATATAATTTCTTTGAGGTTAAAAATACATTTCACAATATAAATAAGTCGATAAGTATGACCCTGATAGACAAAATATCGAAGACTCGATTCAAATACAAGATTTTAGATACTGTCCTTTTGACAATATTTATTATATCTGATAAATATTTTGAAATAATTTAAAACACCAAGTCGATAGCAATTAAACTTAATAGAATACACGATCCAGCTACAGAGAATTTCTCTTTGATTCAATATCTATTTAAAACGAGTTAAAAAAACAAACAAATAATTCATATTACGATAGACACGCTTATAAAATAGCTCTAGTACACACTTCACGCCGCGAGGAATGTCAATAACTTGACCAGGTATTGTTCGAATCTTAGCTTTTCAAATTTAAAAATTATGATATGTGCTTTCTTTCAGGTTTATATTTCATATCCCAAGGCTAATTAATGAATGAATACATAGAATAGCTCTGTTATATCTTAACTTCTGAGGAATTCTAAAGTTAAACTATTGATATTACGTGGCGATGACAACTAACAAGTGACAGAAGATTGATCTCTGATCTCCTTCCAAGGCAATATTCTATGTAACGACCTTTGACACGCCATTCCGATGAACTTCTTAGTCTGTTTCACTAGACTCAACGGATGATGATTCAGCAGAGGTAGAGGTAGAGACCGAGGAAGAACGTCTAAAACGAGCTGTATGGGATGAGAAAACACATACATTATGTACCTTAATAAAGTTCAACAGCTCATCTGCAACCCATAAATTACTGCTAGAATATCAATATTATCATTATTAAGTACTTGGCGTCACCTGTGCCTGAGAGGCGAAAAGCGAACTAAATCATTGTAACCCTCGGTTCCCTCCTCCCGGTATAATTCATTGGGGGTGTGCAGATGGAGCACTGCACCGGGGTTTCCCCCTACTCTTATGCGAATAGTGCATTGGGTTAAGTTATTGTGCCTCCAAAGTGCATGTGTATTGCTCTTATTCTTATTTATGACATTTCTAGTGCTCTTTTAAAATCTAACATTCCTATGAAGGTAATTTTAGACCCCAAATGTGAATTTAGATTGGATACGATCATACCAATTCAGCTCCACTTTAAAAAAAATACGGTGACCGCTAATCAATGAATTAATTAATAATAACAATACAGGGGCCGGCTGGTTGTGCGTATTATAACCAGCACGAAAAAGCCAACACAAAGCAAATATGTAATTGGCATTGGCTGGAACAACAGGTTTAAAGCGCTCGCTATTAAACGGCTGGTTCAAAATTTCCAAATATTTGTAGGCCACCACAGATATTAAAATGGTTATATTTATGGATATTTCAGCCGTCTCAAAACCGATTTTGATCCAACAAAGATTATTTTGTCATTTAAATTGTATATTCTTACACATTTGACACTCAGTTTTCCATTAACTAACAAACAATTACTTTCTGTAGCGCCCTCTGTAAGAAATCCCAACTATATGTTAAAGGATCAACTAATAGTGTCAATAAAAATAAACCATGAAGCAAAATACCCACGACAAATACTCCGGCTACAATTGCTCCTTAGTCGATTTTCCACACTAGACGAATGCCTACTTCCAGCCTGAAAAAAAATACCCCTTACCCTTACTCTATACCGAACCTAAAAATGAATTGCAACCCTGAACCCGAAATCAATCCAATACTAATGAACAGCAACTGTCGCTAGAGGTAATGTTGGATCAATCTGAGAACAAAATATAACCGAAGGAACTTTATCTACTGGACACGAAATTGCCCTGAGCTTTTTTTAAATGTTTTCTTGAATCCATTTTATTTATTTCATACAGAATTCGTTACTTTATGTATTCACAAATCAACTTTTGACCTGAATTTCCTCAAATATTTATATTTTAAAAAAAATTGCGTTAGTCTTACAATCTGACTCTACTATACATAACCACGCCTAATAACATAATGTTCGTTTTTTATAATCGCAAATAATTGGAAAGCGGAGGAAGGGAGAGGGGTAATGTCTTTCTCAATGGATGTTATTGAATCATCTTAGTATATACAACTTGATATTCAAGAAGGTTCTTCTGAAGTTAAATATGAATTTCGTTATTGGAAAACTCGGAGTGTCTAGTTAAAAAAAATACATCCCTCCCAAAATGCAAGAAATTGGCTACTTCGGCTAAGTTCCTTACCTGAAGCAGGACACGAGACGACTCGGATACAAACGTTCTCCAACATCTCACAAGCATCGGCAAAGTTTGTTTCACCTTCCTCTTCCAAACACACCTGATTATTATCGGCGGAATTCAGCAAAGCCTGCTCATCAGCAGTCACTAGCCCGGGAAGATTTTCTTCACAGTCGTTCATCACTGTTCTGTATATATCACAGAGGGCTTGAAACTCCGAAGTGCGATCGGTGGTTTGGGCTGTAAATAGTAGAAAAGTAACGAGATTTTAGAGAAAGCAATGAGGTTTTTTTTAAAGAATGACAAGATTTTAAAACGAATTTGTACTTCAATACTACCTCATTTGAATGAACAAATAATTAAAGCTCTGCGTAAAATGACGGGATATTCAATCTGAATTACATGGAATTGTATTTCTGTTATGGTCCCTCAATTCATGAAGATATTCGAATCGTCTTTTACGAATGAAATGTAAACAGAAAATATCATTAACATTAGTTAAAAATGTCAAAGTAACGCTTATGAATTCATGGGAATTCATTTGAAAAAGTGCCCCATAAAACATAAAATGAATAAGCTAAAGTTGAAAACATGCAATACTAACATTAATGAACAATGACTACTTGAATGAACTTGTAAACAATATAACGTATGCATGCATATATTCCTATATCTATCTATTTTTGTTTCTATTCACTCCCAAACATCGATTTATTTGTTTTTATTTATTCATTTATTTAGTAAATATTTAAAAAAAATTACCCCGGCATCAATTAATGTCCATGGGGCTCTAAATAACATTAACAATTCAAAATACATAAATGTACACATTTAGTTCATGGTGAAATGATAATAAAGAATAACTAAATTCCTTTATTTTCATCCTCAAAGCAATATTCATTATTGATATGCATTATTTATATCTAGAATACACATAAATATTTTCATTGCATATGACGTGTATACCCGAAAATACTCAAATGACTTTATTTTGCATCTCTGCACCAGACTTTAGAAAACAAGAGGAAATTATGAAGATGTATTCTTACCTTTGATTTCAAGTGTAACAAATGCAAAGATGCACAAGCAAAGGGACAGGGTTTTTACCTAAATAAAAAAAGAAAAGAAATAAAAGGCATCAAAAATTTGCTGCAACATGTTCTTGGAGTATTCCAGGCCGCAGCAAAACGAAATAAAAAAAAAGAAAAATCTGAATGAAATTCATAGGGTTTATATTGCTTACATTGAGATGTTACTTGTACAAAGAGGGAAAAAGGAAAACATCAGGACCTGCTGTATAATTTTCTGATTATAATAATAATATTGAATATTTATATAGCGCACATATCCACCCTGCAAGGTGTTTAAAGCGCTCCAATCTTACCCCGGCTCTACTAGGCTACCGATTTTGGTGCTCACATCATTCAGTTTACAGCAATACTGATGAGGGCCCTGCAATTACATTTCCCAAGCAATTGCCAGATACTCATTTACACCTGGGTGGAGAGTGGCAAATATAGTTTAATATCTTGCCAAAGAACATACGTTAATGCTGACCTGGATTCGCACTCTCAACATTACTCTATGATTCAGGGTTATATAAACGAACCACTATGCCGTGTCACCGTTGTCGAATACATAAACGAAAACAAATCCAGCAGATAGGCATGCAAATAAAAAAAAGTAGTAATTAACAATTTGCCATCAAATCTCAAATCTCAAATATCCAAATCGCAAGCATAATTTAGATGCATTGGTTTGAGAATGTTTGTCACAGTCCTTAAATAAGAAATGACATGTTTGACATGTATAAACGAAAGAAAATTATACTTACTACTGAAGCCATTTTAGAAAGTTCGTTGAGTCGAATGCTTTGAATCTAGTGAAGTGTTGAATGATGAGTGAATGATGAAACAAATTAATTCGTCTCCTTTTATAGGATATTAAAACAATCATATCTGAGATGGGGGGGGGGGGGGGATAAATTTATGCAAAGTCAAATCTTATTTCTTCCATTAAAAAACAACTTATAATTGAATAATTAAATTATCATTTCGTATTTCATTATTGAATAAACAAACTGTCATTTCGTATTTAATTATTGAACAAATAAACTGCAGTTTCACTTTTTTTTAAAGGCCATTTATTCTTCATTCTGCGTTAGGTAGAAATGACAGTTGAAGGATGAACAGTAATAATAATTCTATGCTATTATGACCGTGTACAATGACTGATAAAAGATATTCCCAAATTAATTGACTTCCTTTCCCCTGAGTGGCACGGCAACTGCTCACCAATTTTGCGTCACATCGTTAAATCACTGCAATGTAGGATCCTCTATACGTAATAGTTTTTGAATTTGGCAGAGAGCATGGGTGTTCGTTTTTTTTATAAAGAAGGAATGTGAAATGTAAAAAAGGGGTAAAACATATGTGTAGGGCCTATACAGAAATTCAAAGCCAATCTTAATAGCAAAAAGAAAGCCTACAAAAACAATACCCAAAGTTATTGTTACATATTTTATATGAAATTGACTGCCAACACGCGAACTCGAATGCCTGAGTTCACTTTTCGACAATTACCGACGAATTTTAACGAATCTTGGCACACGCACTAGACAGAATGAATTCGGATGTTTAAAAGGTAAAATCCCATGCACGAGACTCTATATTGAATGATTGAAGTATAGTTTATCGTAAATACATTTAATTACACATGACAGTTAATCGAAATATGGCGGACGATGTTGATAATAAACAAACTTTGAAATTCACCAAACGGATTAGTTGTCATTTGTTTTGGCACGGTAGATGTTATAAACACCTGTAAAGTAAAACCGCTGCCAAGCTGTCAAAGGGATCATTGGTTGGCAATACAGATGTAATTATGGCAAGCTGAACCGTTGTCGCTGGAAAATAAAGTCAAAGATAATAAAATATTCATTCACAGTTTATTATATTAATAACATGAAGAAGATAATTTAAACTTAGCATACTTCAATCTTTATTTCCCTTTTTTATAATTATTCGTAATTCCTTTTTTTTAAATCAAACTTATTTTGTTAGTTACAGCTGAGGGTACAAATTAAACGTCTCACCTAAACCCCCAAACCCCAAATGTTCTTGTTATGACTATTACTGTTAGTACTCTTTTACTCCCGATAATAACCAATTTATAATGATAAATGCTTCAAAAAGAGATAGTAGTTTTATTCTTAATTAATATCATTAAATAAACGACGTATTTGTATCCTTTAAACTGTCATGGGAATAATCACAACATTCTTCCCCTGCTGGACTGTTGTCCCGATTGCATTTCATCGACGTAGTACGACCCACAGTCCACCCCCACCCCATGACACCACATATCATCTTCATAATCATTGATATAATTATCATTATTATTATTGTTATTATTCTCATTATAATTTTAGTATTATTGTTGATATTCTTTTATCGATATCATTATTTTTAATATATTGATCATACTAATATTTTTATTTCCATTTATTTTATTATCAATATCATCATATAATTCATTTAGTTGGATATTCTTTCCAAAAACATAACATTGGTTGCTATGTACAACCAGGGTATGTGAGTTAAACCTCCCCGATACAACAATTAATTACATGTACTCTATATCACCTCACCTTCAATGTTAGCTATTACGTACAGGGGCGGATCTAGCTTTTTGCTAAGGGGGGGTTTGACCAAAATAATGACGATGCGGAGCATCGTCCATGAGCCGCGAAGCGGCGATCCGATTTTTGGGGGGTGTTTATTTGAACCCCGTAAGTGATGTTTTCCTGGCATCTATTAACACAATGGAGACCATAAAAAGCAGTGCATGATAACGTCTTTTTAAATCAAGTAACAGTTTAATACATAGTTATATCCAGAGTTATCATGTGTTTGGTTAAGTTACCAGATGAGTTGAATATCTTCTCACAATATTTGCACTTGAAAGGGTTTCTCTCCAGCGTGCGTTCTTTTTTCTTTCTTTTTTTCTTTTTTTCTTTCTTTTTTTACCCTTTTTTTTTTTTTTTTTTTTTTTGGGCCGCCCAAGGGGGGGTTGCAACCCCCCAACCCCCCTCTAGATCCGCTTCTGACGTATAACTGATCAGACAATGTTATAATATAACTGTGTTGACGAAATCGGTGCAGCAATTACCGTGCCAATCAAGGGATTCTTTTGTTTGTAGAACATCCTTAATGATTCATTATGAATTTCAATAGCTGGATATGGTCATTATTTTGTTATCCTTCAGCTGTCATTGCTTCATGATTAATCGGTGGTTTGAATTGTGAAATAACAGTTTAACTGTTTACTAATGAAATACAAAATGACAGTTTAAATTAGTTGATAATGAAATAGGAGATTACAGTTTAATTAACCAAAGGTAAATTGTTTTCGTAAAAAAATTGTCTCAATTTGCATGAATTGACCAACACTCATCACAAATGTTATTGTTTAGATCCTATAAAAGGAGGCTAAATGATTTGTTTCATCATTCACTCATCATTCTTCGACACTTCACTAGTTTCAAAGCATTCGAGTCAACAAACCTTCTAACATGGCTTCAGTAGTAAGTATAATTTTCCGTTATAGAACTAACATATCTCGTTTCTGATATTAACTTCATTATCAATATCAAACTAGTGTATCTCAATTCGAGAAGGGCATTTTACTTAAGAGATGGGATGTGACATACTAATAAAGAAATTTGTTATGTTTAGTTTTGTTACAATGGTGTATTGTTCATTCACTTAACTCTCAATCTTAGGGTTAAGGGTTCGAATCCTAAGCAGATGCTAACGTCCTCTGGCAAGACTTTAATCCACACCAGCAGTTGCTGTGGTAACAATGATTGCAGGAAATTCAGGACGAACAGCATTGATGCTGATGAGGTTTCCTTGTGTAAACGGAGGTGTAAATTATATATACACAATCTGTCGGCAAACTTCGAATTTTTTTTGGAGGTTCTGATGTTTTCTTATTTTGCCTATTTGCACAGATGAAATCTTTATGCAAGCAATACATTCTCTGTGTATTTCATTGTGATTTCTTTTTAAATTGTATATTTTGTTGCATTTTTGAATATTCCCGGAATGTATCCGAGACCAATCATTGATTTTGACGCGGCTCTTTCTCTTTTTCCAGGTAAAAACCCTGTCCCTTTGCCTGTGCCTAATTGCATTTGTTACACTGGAAATCAAAGGTAAGAACGCATCTTTATTATTTAAATTTTATCATGTTTTATTATGAGTTTAGAACGAAGATGACAAATAATACCACGTGGGTCTCATCGGGTACATACGTCATTCATGGGGAAATGTGAAATGTATTTTACATGGAAATAATATATATCAATATAATGAATATCATGCTTAGGATGGAATATGCAATAATTTTCCATGGTTATTAAAGATTCTGTCTCACAGTAAATATATTAGGGGACACCAAGTTTTTTTTTGTAAAATCTATAATTAACTATTAAATTATTTGTTGGTATACGATATAAAGTCAAACGAATACATTTGTTATTGTTATTTATGTACTTAATGATATTGTTCATAACGAATTTCATTGGTACGGCGATTCGAATATTATCTACATGATTGAGGGATGATTTCGCAGGAATTTCATATGTTTTGTGACTATCCGTTTCATCTAAATTGAATATTCTGTCGTTGTACGTGCATTAAAAAAATAAAAAAACCTATTGATTCAAGAGAGGTAGTATTGGAGAACACGTTATAAACAACGTTTTTTTTGCTAAAGTCTCATTGTCATCGTTAAATTCACATTACTTTCTCCTAATTATACTAGCCCAAACCATCGATCGCACTTCGGAGTTTCAAGCCCTCTGTGATATATACAGAACAGTGATGAACGACTGTGAAGAACTTTCCAGGCTATTGACTGCTGATGAGCAGGATTTGTTGAATTCCGCCGATAATAATCAGGTGTGTTTGGAAGAGGAAGGTGAAACGAACTTTGCCGATGCTTGTGAGATCTTGGAGAGCGTTTGCATCCGAGTCGTCTCGTGTAACGCTTCAGGTAAGGAACATCACTTAAGTAGCTATTTTTATCGGGGGGGGGGGGGGAGTGGTATACTTTCTTTATGAATTCGATTCATGTAGGAGCAATTATTGTCGTAGGGGCAAAATGTCTAAAACTTTTTGCTCAGATGTCACTTTATCAAACAATCAGCCGGATTGATTTTATTCATTGTACATGTTATGAGATGTAAATAGATTACAGTATCTTTAAGGCGATAATTTATGTGTTTTCTCATCCCATGCAGCTCGTTTTAGACGTTCCTCCTCTGTCTCTGCCTCTGCCTCTGCTGAATCATCATCAGTTGAGTCTAGTGAAATAGACTAAGAAGGCCATCGCCAAATATCGTATTTGAAGAAGATTAGAGATCATTCTTCTGCACCTAGTAGTTATCTGAAGTTTAATTTATTGTTATTCATTTTTATTTAATTTTAAATATTTATAATTAACAATAATGTAGGCATAATTAATGTTGCCACCTTGAGATGATTAAATGCTTACATAATGTACTGCCTTCGGGACTGCCCTCATCAAAATAGATATCAAAGTTTTATAATAGTGTAATTAATTCAATTCAAGCTAAACCTTCATCATCCGTGATTGGTAAATTAACATCTGTGTTGCTATAGCCTTCTTTGTTTACTCTTTAGCTTGTAAATAGACTGTATTATACTTATACATTATATTATTAATTGTTACTATCTACATCGTATGTATACATTGTGCTTAACTGGTTGGTTACATTGTTCACGTTAGTACTTTCATCCCCTATATACCTATTATCGTGTGTACCTATGTGTCATTATCTATGTATAATGTATAATAATTGTATGCATTGCTTTTTATACTTTAATGTTTGTTTGTACTCCCATACCCCAAGAGGGGGTCAAAGAGTCAATACAATTCTAAATTAATAATTCTAATGTAATATAAAACAAAGTGATAAACAGCTCCTAGCAAACTAAAATGATAAATTTATTATTTCTTATCTTACAATTATAATAGGCATCTATGATAATATATAACTTGAATTTACTTACATCAATATTATTCTTTTCTTTGTAGATTATTTGGTATTTAGGATCATTTCATTTTTTCAGACCCAAATTAGGATTTTCGAAATAATCGTGTTAAGGTTCACCAATCTTTGATATATATCTGGTATCTAATATGGTCTAATACTTTTAATAATAATCGTAATCTATTACAGTTAATTTCAAATTCTGTTCTGGCTAATTTACAATATGTTTTGACTTTAGTTTGTTCCATATACAAATTAGATTTGCGTACTTACAACATGCTTTATACAGGCTAGTGTCCTGTTCTGAATAGGTAATATTTGTATTATAAGTTGATGGCAGATATTATTGTTTTTTATTTGTATGAACATATTTATTTTGTTCTTTCTTGATTTGGTTTTATATTAATAACTTGTTAATAACAGCAAACTTTTAAACTAAAGTCTTTGACTATAAATATGAGGGCATACTAATTCTTGTTAAATAAAAATCTAACCAAAGGAAAGAACTGTCGTGAATATATACTTTTTGATCGTCAAGACTTTAGTTGTGCTACGACCAGGCCAATATGGCAGAATGATTTGGAAGAGAGGATTGAAGCATGCAATGAGATGGGACAAAACTAGAGAAAAGACAACTAAGCGAAAGGAGAGGGTCGTTAAAGAAGGAAGAGAAGGGGAGATGGTATGGACAATAGCGAGAGAGGGGGAAGGTGAGAGCGAGATAGAAAGAGGGAGAACAGGAGAGAGGGGAGAGCTAGAGAAAGAAAAAGAGACAGAGTGAGTGACAGAGAGAGAGAGAGAGAGAGAGAAGAGGTGGTATCATGAAAGAGAAAGAAATGATGAGGATGCGCTCCGACGCTCTGGCGACAATTGTAAATCATTATTTGTTATCCTTGTGCTGTATGTTTGTGTTTTTGACGTCCAATAAAAACATGAGTACAACAAAACTGCACTGACCTTTTTTCTTCAAAGATAGGGTTACTTATGGCTGGGGTTGCTATTGGGTTTAGGGTTAGGGTTAAGGTTTGGGTAAGGTGTAGTGTTTGGTCCAGCGTTGTATTTATGATGAGGTCAGTGTTACGCGGATCATCTGTCGTTCAACGAGATACAGAGAGAGAGAGAGGCAAAAAGAGACAGAGAGACACACAAACATAGAGAGTGGGGAGAGACAAACATACAAAGGGAGATAATTAGACAAAAAGTGGGTGGGAGAGAGAGAGAGAGAGAGAGACGGGGAGGGGGGGGGGAGATCAATATCTATATAAGAAGAGAGGCAAGCTATAATAAAACAATATTATACATATGTTGTATGTTAACTGAGGATGTGACAATGTATACAGAAATCGAATGTTACGTTTGTATTATAAATTTTAACATGGGACTTAATCAATTTTAATTATAAGTTGAAGAATAGAGAAGGCAGGGATGGCAGTTTTCAAGCAAAAGTCTGAATTCAGGCCCTGGTGATTTATTTTCAGGCCATAGTTCAGGTGTTTTTGGGGGTACAAAATAGCTCATTGTATGTTTTTCAGGCCTTCTGATCAATTCTAACTGGCATCCCTGTCAAGGCGTAACTAAGCACAACGAAGATGATTAGAACATCCTTTTTTTTAAAGAGGAAATTTCCAGAAAATCTGACTTCATGTTAAACCTAATTTTGAAGTCAATTTTCTTTATTTAAAGTCATATTTGTATACTCCCGGGTGGAAATCAAAACGATAGTTATTGAAATAAATTGAGTATTAAAACATGAAAGTAATAATAACGATTTTGGTCCTGGAAATGTTATACTGTATTTATGTATTGATTGATTTATTCATTTTATTTCTCTTGAATAAAGTTTTTTTTTCATTATTTTTCTAATAAGTTCATTACAAAAAACACACTCAGATTTTACCAAGTGGCATAAACATGATAACAAGAAACTCATAACATTTGCTACATGTATACACGACTGATACTTTGCCGTGCACCCCGTGAAAAAATCGAGATAAATTTTCATCCTCGAATGACGCCCGTCAATTCCTGCCCCCAACAGGGTTAGTTTTGTTTGTTTTTAATTAAGGGGAGAAGAACTTTGAGGCAATTGATCTAAAGTAGCTATGACAGTATGAGAAATTAAGATAACGGGGAAACATAACATATAAAAGTCTTCATTAAGCCTGCCATGTTGAAAGTGCATCTGATATCGACAATGAACAAAAGGAATCAAAATTATTTAATTTTCAGTAATTTGAAAAATGATAGGGCCTACATAAACAACATCTTAATCTTAATTTGAATGAACATGTTTGAAACGAAATAGACTGCCCATTCGTGACCTCGAATGCCCGACTTCACCTTTCGACAATAACCGTCAAATTTGAACGAATATTGGCACACGCACTAGACAGAATGAATGTGGATGATAAAAAAGGTAAAATCCCATGCGCGAAACTCTTTATTGAATGACTGAAGTATAGTTTGAATAACAGTCTCCACCAAAAATGACGTCTACGCTTAATTGAACGAACCTTTGAGCGAAAATTTGTTGAAAAATATCGTAAATAGATTTAATTACACGTGACAGTAATAATCGAGATATGGCGGACGATGTTGATAATAAACAAACTTGGAAAATCACCAAACGAGTTAGTTGTCATTTGTATTGGCACGGTAGATGTTAAAAACACCTGTAAAGTAAAAACACTGCCAAGCTGTCAAAGGGATCATTGGTTGGCAGAACAAATGTGATTATGGAAAGCAGAACCGTTGCCGCTGGAATTAAAGACAAAGATAATAAGATATTAATTCACAGTTTATTATATTAATAACATGAACAAGATGATTTAATCTTAAAGGTATTACAAAGTTTTGGTATGGGGTCATGAATTTAGTTCAAATTAACATATTGGAAGCATATGCTTTCCTACAATATTCATTGATCGTTGTCGCGGTTGAAATCGAGTCTAAAGTTATGAAATTATAAATATAAACTCTTTATCTTGTATAGCTCCCTCTCAAGGTCAATATATTAATGTAGCTATGAAACAATGTTTCTTGACTTAAATCGACCGATAAGCTATTCCCGTTTGGAAATATATCACAACTACATATTCTAAAATGTTCATGGTCGCAGCTACCATTGTACGGCCATAGACGCTATTTGAAATTTATCAAAATTTACCGGGAGCACCGGTAAATGTTTATATTCAATTTTTCTCGAAAACAGAAGTGTTTTAGGGGCTAATTTTTGTTAGTGCTTATCATACATACACAGGGGCATCCAAATATATCAAAATTGTAAAGATTCACTATCCACCCAATTTTCAAAATTTCCCAAAACTTTGTATTACCTTTGACATACTTTTAAATCTTTTTTCCCTTTTATAATCATTTCTATTTTCTTTTCTTTAAATCCCAGTTATTTCCTTAAATTAGTTACAGCTAAGAGTACAGAATTACAGGTTTAACATTTAACCCCCAAACCCCAAATGTTCTTTTTATTACGTTATGTATTACTTTACTCCCGAACATAACCAATTCATGATGATAAATGCTTCAAAAAGAGCTAGTAGTTTTATTCTTAATTGATATCATTAAACAACTTATTTTTATCCTTTAAACCGTCATTGGAATAATCACAAATTTGTACTCTTAATTCCCCTGCTGGACTGTTGTCCCGATATCATGTCATCGACGTAGTACGACCGACTATCCACCCCCCCCCCCCTCCTCATGACACCACATATTATCTTCATAATCATTATTATAATTATCATTATTATTACTGTTATTATTATTATTATCATTTTAGTTATATTGTTGATATTATTTTATCCATATCATTATTTTAATTATAATTATTATATTATTATTATTATTTTCATTTATTTTATTATCAATATCATTATATGTTTCATTTAATGCTAAATATATTACTCATATATTATTATAGTACTCATCCCGTAGAGTATAAAAGACCCTTGCTTACAGTAGTTATTATCATCAGACGAAGTGTTGCAGATGCGCACGAAACGTCGTGAACTTTTAGATTCCTTATTGACCACATTGCGAGACAAACGAATATCACTAGCGATATTATGTTCGATTTTTCATTTAGTTGGATATTTTTTCCTTACAAAAACATTGGTTGCTATATGTACAACCATTAATTCCATGTACTCTATATCACCTCACCCTCAATGGTAGCTATTGGGTATAACTGATCGGACAATGTCATAATATAACCGTGTTGAAGAAAGAGGTGAAGCAATTAACGTGCCAATAAAGCGAATTCTTGTGTCTGTAGAACATCCTTAGTTATTCATTATGAATGTCAATAGCTAAATATGGTCATTATATTTGTATATCCTTCAGCTGTCATTGCTTCATGGTAGTTGGTGGCTTGAATTGTTTAATTGACCAAAGGTAAATTGTTTAATTGACCAAAGGTAAATTGTTTTCAAAAAAAGGTTTGTCTCAATTTGCATGAATCGACCCGCCCTCATCACAAATGTTATTGTTTAAAGATCCTATAAAAGGAGGCTAAATGATTTGTTTCATCATTCACTTATTCACTAGATTCAAAGCATTCGAGTCAACGATTCTTCTAACATGCCTTCAGTAGTAAGTACAATTTTCGGTTACAGAAAAAATGTATCTCGTTTCTGATATAAGCTTCATTATCAATATCAAACTAGTATATCTCAATTCGAGAAGGGCATTTTACTTAAGAGATGGGATGTGACATAGTAATTAAACAATTTGTTATGTTAAGTTTTGTTACAATGGTGTCATGGTATAGTTCATTCACTTAACTCTCAATCCTAGGGTTAAGGGTTTGAATCCCAGCCAATTCACACAAGCAGTTGCTGGGGTAATAATGATTGCAGGCACCTCGGGACGAACAGCATTGATGCTGATGAGGTTTCCTTGTGTAAACGGAGGTGTAAATTATATATACACAATATGTCGGCAAACTTCGAAATTGTTTTGGTGGTTCTGAAGTTTTCCTATTTTGCCTATTTGCACAGAAAAATTCTTCATGCAACCAATACATTCTCTGTGGATTACATTGAACTTTTTGGTTTTATTCTATACCGTTTTGTTGCAGTGCTAAATACTCCCGGAATGTATCCAAGACAAATCATTGATTTTGACGCGGCTTTTTCTTTATTTTCAGGTAAAAACCCTGTCCCTTTGCCTGTGCGTCATTGCATTTTTTACACTGGAAATTAAAGGTAAGAACGCATCTTTATTATTTTAATTTAATCATGTTTATCAATATAATGCATATCATGTTTGGAATGGAATATGCAATAGTTTTCCGTGGTTATTAAAGAAGTCATACTTCATCAAATATTCTGTCTTACAGTAAATATCTCAGAAGACAAGTTGTTTCTTGTAAATCCTGTAATTAAGTATTAAATTATTTATTTTGTGTATAAGATATGAAGCCAAACGAATAC
Source organism: Strongylocentrotus droebachiensis (assembly GCA_035222895.1). NCBI lineage: Eukaryota > Metazoa > Echinodermata > Echinoidea > Camarodonta > Strongylocentrotidae > Strongylocentrotus > Strongylocentrotus droebachiensis. The sequence continues at coordinate 55,181 of JAVYIG010005285.1, read as the reverse complement.
GTTTGTATTGATATTCATGTTTAATGATTTTGTTCATAACGGATTTCATTATTGCGGCGATTCGAATATTATCTACATGATTGAGGGATGATTTCGCAGGAATTTCATATGTTTTGTGACTACCCGTTTCGTCTGAATTAAATATTCTGTCGTTGTACGTGCATTAACAAAATAAAAACCTTTTAAAAACAACATTTTATTTTGTTTAAAGTGTCATTGTGATCGCTAAATTCACATCACTTTCTCCTAATTTTAGCCCAAACCACCGATCGCACTTCGGAGTTTCAAGCCCTCTGTGATATATACAGAACAGTGATGAACGACTGTGAAGAACTTCCCGGGCTATTGACTGCTGATGAGCAGGATTTGTTGAATTCCGCCGATAATAATCAGGTGTGTTTGGAAGAGGAAGGTGAAACGAACTTTGCCGATGCTTGTGAGATCTTGGAGAGCGTTTGCATCCGAGTCGTCTCGTGTAACGCTTCAGGTAAGGAACATCACTTAAGTAGCTATTTTTATCGGGGGGGGGGGGAGTGGTATACTTTCTTCATGAATTCGATTCATGTAGGAGCAATTATTGTCGTAGGGGCAAAATGTCTAAAACTTTTTGCTCAGATGTCACTTTATCAAACAATCAGCCGGATTCATTTTATTCATTGTACATGTTATGAGATGTAAATAGATTACAGTATCTTTAAGGCGATAATTTATGTGTTTTCTCATCCCATGCAGCTCGTTTTAGACGTTCCTCCTCTGTCTCTGCCTCTGCCTCTGCTGAATCATCATCAGTTGAGTCTAGTGAAACAGACTAAGAAGGCCATCGCCAAATATCGTATTTGAAGAAGATTAGAGATCATTCTTCTGCACCTAGTAGTTATCTGAAGTTTAATTTATTGTTATTCATTTTTATTTAATTTTAAATATTTATAATTAACAATAATGTAGGCATAATTTATGTTGCCACCTTGAGATGATTAAATGCTTACATAATGTACTGCCTTCGGGACTGCCCTCATCAAAATAGATATCAAAGTTTTATAATAGTGTAATTAATTCAATTCAAGCTAAACCTTCATCATCCGTGATTGGTAAATTAACATCTGTGTTGCTATAGCCTTCTTTGTTTACTCTTTAGCTTGTAAATAGACTGTATTATACTTATACATTATATTATTAATTGTTACTATCTACATCGTATGTATACATTGTGCTTAACTGGTTGGTTACATTGTTCACGTTAGTACTTCCATCCCCTATATACCTATTATCGTGTGTACCTATGTGTCATTATCTATGTATAATGTATAATAATTGTATGCATTGCTTTTTATACTTTAATGTTTGTTTGTACTCCCATACCCCAAGAGGGGGTCAAAGAGTCAATACAATTCTAAATTAATAATTCTAATGTAATATAAAACAAAGTGATAAACAGCTCCTAGCAAACTAAAATGATAAATTTATTATTTCTTATCTTACAATTATAATAGGCATCTATGATAATATATAACTTGAATTTACTTACATCAATATTATTCTTTTCTTTGTAGATTATTTGGTATTTAGGATCATTTCATTTTTTCAGACCCAAATTAGGATTTTCGAAATAATCGTGCTATGGTTCACCAATCTTTGATATATATCTGGTATCTATTTATGATCTAATACTTTTAATAATAATCGTAATCTATTACAGTTAATTTCAAATTCTGTTCTGGCTAATTTACAATCTGTGTTGACTTTAGTTTGTTCTTTATACAAATTAGATTTGCGTAATTACAACATGCTTTATACAGGCTAGTGTCCTGTTCTGAATACGTAATATTTGTATTATAAGTTGATGGCAGATATTATTATTTTTTATTTGTATGAACATACTTATTTTGTTCTTTCTTGATTTGGTTTTATTTTAATAACTTGTTAATAACAGCAAACTTTTAAACTAAAGTCTTTGACTATAAATATGAGGGCATACTAATTCTTGTTAAATAAAAATCTAACCAAAGGAAAGAACTTACTGTCGTGAATATATACTTTTTGATCGTCAAGACTTTAGTTGTGCTACGACCAGGCCAATATGGCAGAATGATTTGGAAGAGAGGATTGAAGCATGCAATGAGATGGGACAAAACTAGAGAAAAGACAACAAAGCGATAGGAGAGGGTCGTTAAAGAAAAAAAAGGAAGAGGAGAGGGGTAGGAAGAGAAGGGGAGATGGTATGGACAATAGCGAGAGAGGGGGAAGGTGAGAGCGAGATAGAAAGAGGGAGAACAGGAGAGAGGGGAGAGCTAGAGAAAGAAAAAGAGACAGAGTGAGTGACAGAGAGAGAGAGAGAGAGAGAGAGAAGAGGTGGTATCGTGAAAGAGAAAGAAATGATGAGGATGCGCTCCGACGCTCTGGCGACAATTGTAAATCATTATTTGTTATCCTTGTGCTGTATGTTTGTGTTTTTGACGTCCAATAAAAACATGAGTACAACAAAACTGCACTGACCTTTTTTCTTCAAAGATAGGGTTACTTATGGCTGGGGTTGCTATTGGGTTTAGGGTTAGGGTTAAGGTTTGGGTAAGGTGTAGTGTTTGGTCCAGCGTTGTATTTATGATGAGGTCAGTGTTACGCGGATCATCTGTCGTTCAACGAGATACAGAGAGAGAGAGAGAGAGAGAGAGGCAAAAAGAGACAGAGAGACACACAAACATAGAGAGTGGGGAGAGACAAACATACAAAGGGAGATAATTAGACAAAAAGTGGGTGGGAGAGAGAGAGAGAGAGAGACGGGGAGGGGGGGGGGGGGGGAGAGATCAATATCTATATAAGAAGAGAGGCAAGCTATAATAAAACAATATTATACATATGTTGTATGTTAACTGAGGATGTGACAATGTATGCAGAAATCGAATGTTACGTTTGTATTATAAATTTTTACATGGGACTTAATCAATTTTAATTATAAGTTGAAGAATAGAGAAGGCAGGGATAGTAGTTTTCAGGCAAAAGTCTGAATTCAGGCCCTGGTGATTTATTTTCAGGCCATAGTTCAGGTGTTTTTTAGGGGTACAAAATAGCTCATTGTTTTGTTTTTCAGGCCTTCTGATCAATTCTAACTGGCATCGCTGTCAAGGCATAACTAAGCACAACGAAGATGATTAGAACATCCTTTTTTTTTAAGAAGAAATTTCCAGAAAATCTGACTTCATGTTAAACCTAATTTTGAAGTCAATTTTCTTTATTTAAAGTCATATTTGTATACTCCCGGGTGGAAATCAAAACGATAGTTATTGAAATAAATTGAGTATTAAAACATGAAAGTAATAATAACGATTTTGGTCCTGGAAAAGTTATACTGTATTTATGTATTGATTGATTTATTCATTTTATTTCTCTTGGATAATGTTTTTTTCATTATTTTTCTAAAGTTCATTACAAAAAACACACTCAGATTTTACCAAGTGGCATAAACATGATAACAAGAAACTCATAAGATTTGCTACATGTATACACGACTGATACTTTACCGTGCACCCCGTGAAAAAATCGAGATAAATTTTCATCCTCGAATGACGCCCGTCAATTCCTGCCCCCAACAGGGTTAGTTTTGTTTGTTTTTAATTAAGGGGAGAAGAATTTTGAGGCAATTGATCTAAAGTAGCTATGACAGTATGAGAAATTAAGATAACGGGGAAACATAACATATCAAAGTCTTCCTTAAGCCTGCCATGTTGAAAGTGCATCTGATATCGACAATAAACAAAATGAATCTAAATTATATAATTTTCAGTAATTTGAAAAATGATAGGGCCTACATAAACAACATCTTAATCTTAATTCGAATGAACATGTTTGAAACGAAATAGACTGCCCATTCGTGACTTCGAATGCCCGACTTCACCTTTCGACAATAACCGTCAAATTTGAACGAATATTGGCACACGCACTAGACAGAATGAATGTGGATGATAAAAAAGGTAAAATCCCATGCGCGAAACTCTATATTGAATGACTGAATTGAATTGAACGAACCTTTGAGCGAAAATTTGTTCAAAAATATCGTAAATAGATTTAATTACACGTGACAGTAATAATCGAGATATGGCGGACGATGTTGATAATAAACAAAGTTGGAAAATCACCAAACGAGTTAGTTGTCATTTGTTTTGGCACAGTAGATGTTAAAAACACCTGTAAAGTAAAAACACTGCCAAGCTGTCAAAGGGATCATTGGATGGCAGAACAAATGTGATTATGGAAAGCAGAACCGTTGCCGCTGGAATTAAAGTCAAAGATAATAAGATATTCATTATCAGTTTATTATATAAATAACATGAACAAATGATTTAACCTTAACATACTTTTCAATCTTTATTTCCTTTTTATAATCATTTCTATTTCCTTTTCTTATAATCATTTCTATTTCCTTTTCTTATAATCATTTCTATTTCCTTTTCTTATAATCATTTCTATTTCCTTTTCTTATAATCATTTCTATTTCCTTTTCTTATAATCATTTCTATTTCCTTTTCTTATAATCATTTCTATTTCCTTTTCTTATAATCATTTCTATTTCCTTTTCTTATAATCATTTCTATTTCCATTTCTTATAATCATTTCTATTTCCTTTTCTTATAATCATTTCTATTTCCTTTTCTTATAATCATTTCTATTTCCTTTTCTTATAATCATTTCTATTTCTTTTTCTTATAATCATTTCTATTTCCTTTTCTTATAATCATTTCTATTTCCTTTTCTTATAATCATTTCTATTTCCTTTTCTTATAATCATTTCTATTTCTTTTTCTTATAATCATTTCTATTTCCTTTTCTTATAATCATTTCTATTTCCTTTTCTTATAATCATTTCTATTTCTTTTTCTTATAATCATTTCTATTTCCTTTTCTTATAATCATTTCTATTTCCTTTTCTTTAAATCCCAGTTATTTCCTTAGTTACAGCTAAGAGTACAGACCTATAGGTTTAACATTTAACCACCAAACCCCAAATGATCTTTTTATTACGTTATGTACTCCCGAAAAAACCAATTCATGATGATAAATGCTTCAAAAAGAGTTAGTAGTTTTATTCTTAATTGATATCATTAAACAAATTATTTGTATCCTTTAAACCGTCATTGGAATAATCACAAATTTTTACTCTCAATTCCCCTGCTGGACTGTTGTCCCGATATCATGTCATCGACGTAGTACGACCGACTGTCACCCCCCCCCCCCATGACACCACATATTATCTTCATAATCATTATTATAATTATCATTATTATTACTGTTATTATTATTATTATCATTTTAGTAATATTGTTGATATTATTTTATCCATATCATTATTTTAATTATAATTATTATATTATTATTATTATTTTCATCTATTTTATTATCAATATCTTTATATGTTTTATTTAGTCGGATATTTTTTCCTTACAAAAACATTGGTTGCTATATGTACAACCATTAATTATATGTACTCTATATCACCTCACCCTCAATGGTAGCTATTGGGTATAACTGATCGGACAATGTCATAATATAACCGTGTTGAAGAAAGAGGTGAAGCAATTACCGTGCCAATAAAGCGAATTCTTGTGTTTTTAGAACATCCTTAGTTATTCATTATGAATGTCAATTTTATTTTTTTATTTATTAGTCTTTTTTTAGTAGGGTAGCTCCATCAGTAGTTCAATACTGTTTTCCGTTGAGGCCCTACAACGTAAATACAAAATTAACAAACATATTGAAAACAAACAATCCAAATCGAGACAAAATTAATTAAGTTACAACATTTCGAACAAAAGAAAAGAAAAAAACACAACACAATGGACCATTTCAATGATTTAAATTATTATAGCGCCAAAACAAAAGAGTAAATGAAGAATTTGATGGCGCATTTATAAAAAAAAAAAATAAAGTATTCTAGAAAGCCACACCTTCAAATGAAAAACTTTGTTTCCCCATCTGGGTTTTTATTTTGGGTAAAATTAATCCTGCGTTTTGTGCACTGCGTGTTCTAATGTTATGTACAGATTGGGTTTTTTGGAACATTTGTAAAATATAGACGGGAGTTTGATTTTCAAAAACAGAATAAATCATTTTACATTTGAAATAATTCCACCTACTTTGAATGCTTACCCACTTAAGTTTATTTAAATTTTCTTGAGTTGGGGTTCTTACATTGGCCCCCAAGATTACTCTGGCCATTTTCTTGTGTTGTTTAATGATTACATCTCGGACATTTTGTAAACAATTAGACCATGTGTTACAACAATATTCAAATAAAGGCAAAATTAATGCATTGGCAAGAAGCTTCAGTCCCTCCAAAGGTACGTATCTTTTTGAACGACAAAGTAATGCTATCCTTGACCCTATCTTTTTACTTGTTTTTGTCACGTGTTCTTTCCAGCTCAAGGTTGGATCTAGCCAATAGCTAGATATGGTTATTATATTTGTATATCCTTCAGCTGTCATTGCTTCATGAATAGTTGGTGGCTTGAATTGTTCAATTGCCCAAAGGTAAATTGTTTTCAAAAAAGGTTTGTCTCAATTTGCATGAATCGACCAGCCCTCATCACAAATGTTATTGTTTAAAGATCCTATAAAAGGAGGCTAAATGATTTGTTTCATCATTCACTTATTCACTAGATTCAAAGCATTCGAGTCAACGAACCTTCTAACATGCCTTCAGTAGTAAGTACAATTTTCGGTTACAGAAAAAATGTATCTCGTTTCTGATATAAGCTTCATTATCAATATCAAACTAGTATATCTCAATTCGAGAAGGGCATTTTACTTAAGAGATGGGGTGTGAAATAGTAATTTAACATTTTGTTATGTTAAGTTTTGTTACAATGGTGTCATGGTATAGTTCATTCACTTAACTCTCAATCCTAGGGTTAAGGGTTCGAATCCCAGCCAGATGCTAACGTCCTCTAGCAAGACATCAATCCATACCAGCAGTTGCTGGGGGTAATAATGATTGCAGGCACCTCAGGATGAACAGCATTGATGCTGATGAGGTGTCCTTATGTAAACGAAGGTGTAAAAGTATATATACTATCTGTCGGCAAAATTCGAAATTGTTTTGAAGGTTGTTTTCCTACATTATCCGTGCCTTACATTGAACTTTGTTTAAAATTCTATACCGTTTTGTTGCAGTGCTAAATACTCCCGGAATGTATCCGAGACAAATCATTGATTCTGACGCGGCTCTTTCTTTATTTCCAGATAAAAACCATGTCCCTTTGCCTGTGCGTCATAGCATTTGTTACACTGGAAATAAAAGGTAAGAACGAAACTTTATTGATTTTAATTTTATCATGTTTGATTATGATTTTAGAACGAAGATGACAAATAATAACACTTGGTCTCTTCGGGTACAGACGTCCTTCGTGAGGAAATGTGCGATGTATTTTACATGGAAATAATATATATCAATACAGTTGATTAATTGATTGATTTTTATTCGACAAGCTTCCAACATACATGGTTATTAAAGATTCTGTCTTACATTAAATATATCAGGGGACATCAAGTTTTTTTTGTAAAGCCTGTATTTAACTATGAAATCATTTGTTTGTGAGATGAAGTCAAACGAATACATTTGTATTGATATTTTTCATAACATATTTCATTATTACGGCGATTCCATATCTCCCCTTGCGTTCCATAATATAATGGGAGGGTCAAGATTTCTATTTGTTAGTTTATAAGAAATTGCACAAAGGGGGGAGGGGGGCTTGCTCCGAAATACACACATAACACAAAAATGAAGGGGGGCCTGCTGGAAAGAACACACTCATTCACACTCATTCACAGTGTGAATCGCAGTGTGAATCACACTGTGAATCACAGTGTGCTCCACAATGTTAAATTTGGCGCGTTTTCACATTGTGGTTCACAGTGTGGATAACCGGAAAAGGAAAGAACACACTCATTCACACTCATTCACAGTGTGAATCACAGTGTGCTCCACAATGTTAAATTGGGCGCGTTTTCACATTGTGGTTCACAGTGTGGATAACCGGAAAAGGAAAGAACACACTCATTCACACTCATTTACAGTGTGAATCACACTGTGTTTCACACTGTGAATCACAGTCTGCTCCACAATGTTAAATTGGGCGCGTTTTCACATTGTGGTTCACAGTGTGGATAACCGGAAAAGGAAAGAACACACTCATTCACACTCATTTACAGTGTGAATCACACTGTGTTTCACACTGTGAATCACAGTCTGCTCCACAATGTTAAATTGGGCGCGTTTTCACATTGTGGTTCGCAGTGTGGATAACCGGAAAAGGAAAGAACACACTCATTCACAGTGTGAATCACACTGTGTTTCACACTGTGAATCACAGTCTGCTCCACAATGTTAAATTGGGCGCGTTTTCACATTGTGGTTCACAGTGTGGATAACCGGAAAAGGAAAGAACACACTCATTCACAGTGTGAATCACACTGTGTTCACAGTGTGAACTGTGATTTCACACTGTGATTCACACTGCAATTCACATTGTGAATGAGTGTGAATGAGTGTGTTCTTTCCAGCAGGGGGGGGGGGGTTTAACCCCCCCCCCCCCCCCCCCCCTGCGTAAGCGCCTGCAGAGGGTCCAATTTCCATATCCGATATTAAATCAGCTTGCTAAATCATTTCTTTTTTGTACGAGAAGTTTTTAGTTTCCCCTTTTTTTGACCTGCCCGCTTTCCGGGTATTGTTCGATAGCAGGGGTGATCGTGTTTCAGGCGTTTCAGGCGTTTCAGGCGAGACGTCCGATTTGGTGTAACTAGTCTATGTAACTAGTATACACGTTTATGTATGTAGTATGATCCAATTTCCATTTCCAACAGACAGGGAGGAGATGGAAGGACCGTCTTTATAATGGTTTCATTTCTTTTAATAATTAACCGCATTGTTTCTGTGATCTGTGGGATGAAACCTGGTTTTCTTGTTCAGTCCGATTTCTCATGGTAATTTTATTTTATATCAGTCCATTTAATTATATTTTATTTCTTCTATTTCAAGTCATTTTATTGTATTTTAATTTGTTTTATTTCATTTCATAATATTTTATTTAACTATGTTTTACATCAGTATTTTGCAAGCAGTGAGTTTTTATATTTGTGGTTGACCTGAAATGTGGTTATTTTAACATTTGTAGGCTATGTACACCCCCACCCCTGCCCCCGGATAAAATGGCAATCATTGATTCCAATCACTAAAATAAATGTCAATGTCTTTCATTATTTCCGATAAAAGTAACATCAAAAACATTTCCCTCTTTTTTTCTTATTTATCCGTTTCCACAGTTAGTAATTATAAAATATTACTTTGATGATCCATATGTCTCAGGTAAATTTAATGTCTCGTCATTTCGATGTTAATTTTCACCTATAAAGAAACATTGTTAAGTCGAGGCAATCAGCTCGCATTGGCCCTAACCATAACTTATTATTATATTAATTCATAAAGGAAATCGAGACGATTTGGTTACCTTTTGATCCGATTCTTCGTTTATTATTCTCCACTCGAGCAACCACTTGGAATTAGCATATCAATCAACATCTCATTTGCATATTCGTAACATATCTCCCCCCATAAAAGAAAGTTTCTATCAGTAGTTAGAACTTTCTTCTGAACAATAATCGTAAGATCTTAAGGTGATAAATTAACCACACAAAAAGTATTTAAAAGCTAGCATGAAGATCATCTTTCTAATATCAAAGACAGACTAATTAGTCCTTTCATTCCAACATTCAATAACAAAACACAAACTGCAGAAAAAGGAAAACAACTTTGATAGATCAACATTATATGATCTCTTCCTGAAACCTGTAAGTAAGTACCAGGACATTAATCAGACTCAATGCCTGTGTTTCGTAAAGAACCACAAACTGTAGTGGTCGAAACACGTCTCTACACATCACACATAATGAATATATGAATACATGAATATATGAGCGTAATGAGCAAGCGCGATAAATATAACACTGAATATTCAGCGCAGGCGCCGATTTTCTAAATGCGCACAACTACAATAACAAATGATTGCATATTCATATAATGAACGCGTACAACGTAGTCACATGACGCGTTGCTATGACAAAACACCTCATTACTATGTCGGAATGCAGTGTCTCATTAAATATGTCGGTTAACAGAAGCAATAATGTTATAATGATCCACATAACTGTGCACAGCTCGATTTGAAATATTTCTGACATTAAATGCAAGAATAAGGGTACATACATATTTCGTGTACACATTACATGAGAAACATAATCTGTTGAGTTACTGAGCATGCAAGCTATAAATTGAAACTTGTTTAAATACAAACAAATAAGCAAGACTTATCAAGTTAAATCACGAACACATGCATATGCAATACTGGCAGTCTACAATCTTTGAAATCTGTGTAACAACATTACGCAAATTGTGATGCTTCACTTTTGTTTTACACCTGTAACATTGATAACAGTTGTCTTTCATGCAAATTATTATCACAATCATTTTGTTGTTGTTATGAAATGGAAAATGCATCAAACTTTGCAGCATAGTTCAGAGTGCTTGGTATGAACAAAAACTGTTCTCTTTTAATCAAAAGAAAGCTTTTCTAAATAACATACAAACACAATCGAGAAAAGACATGATATCATTATACATGAAGGCACAGGTAAGGAAGCAATGACATGTATGGTTTAATTTTTCCCACATAATATAGTCCACTGTCCATACTGGCGTCTCCCTGTAGATAGGTGAAATGTTCATACATGATCATTTATATCACTGTTCAAAATTATTAAATTGTCTGGTTAAAATACATGTACAGATACAAAGCAATAAATCGCGTGAAGCTTCCTTATGGCGAATAAAGACAAAATATTAAAGTTCTAGTTTCTTCACAATTTGTCAAATGCTCAGTAGGCTTGCTTAAGCTGTAGAAAGCGTGTCTGCGATTATATTATCCTTTCTTTTTATATGAGTCACTTTCAGTCCATAAGGCTGGAGAAAACGGCTCCGACGAAACAGTCTCTGGTTTTCGTTCCTGAAGCGCTCAAGAAAAGTTAATGGATTATGATCTGTGAATACAGTCACCTCTGAAGAGTTGCTCAGGTACCCGTCGAAGCGCTGAACTGGCAAGACGAGACCAAGGCACTCCTCTATAGTAGAACATCTTCGCTGGTGGGGGTTGAGCTTCTTGGAAAAGTAGCTAATGGGTTCCAGGAGACCCATGTCATCCATCTGTAGGAGAACAGCATCAACTCCTACATCACTGGCGTCAGCGGCAAGCTGAAAAGGCTTCTGGAAGTTTGGAGCGTCCAGCACTGGTTTTGACATCAGTACACCACATTTTGTGGAATAACACTGCGACACTTTTTCAGCTTCTCCTGCTGGTAGAGCAACATCACACAACTTCTTCAAGTCCTCTGCTGCATTCTGAGCCTCAATCAAGGCAGGCTGACTGAAGATAGTCGTAGCATGACTCTGGTCATCTTGGCCCTCCTCCAACGTTCTGGAAAAAGTGTCACCCAAATTGACGTCACCATCCCTGTCATCTTCTTTCTTTTTCATAGCCTGGGCTCCAGTAACTACACACGAAGGGGAAAAACCAGGAACTTCACTTTCCAATTTCTCTGCCTCAAAATTCACCTCAGGAATGTCACACACAACGGGTGATGGGAACACCTTACCTCCGGCTAAATCATTGCCGAGCAACATTGAGATTCCTCTCATAGGCAACTTAGTAACAATGCCAACAGTCACTGGTCCAGATACTAATCCACTGCTAAGCTCGATGTTATATAATGGAACCGGTTTGAAGCCATCATTCACATCTTGAATCAAAACTTTCTTGCCTGTGAAATTCTCTGTGTCCAAGGACGACGCATCAGCAATAAGCAGAGTCTTCATAGAACCACTATCCCTTAAAATCGTGATAGGCAACTCCTTATCATCAACACTGAACCTAACCGTGCCATAAGAAACAAAATCTAGAAATCCTTCATCAATCTCCTCATCATGTCCAACATCTCTTACTTGATCACTTCTTTTTGTTTCATTGTGATCATTCATTACACTTTTTTGCATGTCGACTGCTGCTATGCGCACAAAGCCACTAGGCTGTGTAATTTCTTGTTCAAGATTTTTTTCTTTTACTTTTAGTTTTGGACATTGCGTCTTAAGGTGGCCCTCTTTCTTACAGTAGGCACAGAGAAGTCTGCCTTCAGTTCCAAAACCACTACTCTGATTAGTGCCGGTGTTACCCGACTTTCTGTGAGTCGTAGGTGACCTAGATTGATTCCTACGCCTAGTAAGTGGTGAACTACTCCCTTTATGTGTCAATTCGTACCCATCTGCCAACATGGCAGCCTTTCTCACATCACTAACTACATTATCATTGACATATGTCCTAACCTCTTGAGACATACATCTTTTAAGCTCATCAATGAGCATAATCTCTCGAAGAGAATCATATGTGGCATCTATTTTCAAAGATCTGATCCACTGATCGAAGGAAACTTCCTTTTTCCAAGCAAACTCTACACAAGTCTCTCCAGTTTCTCTCCTGAGATTGCGAAACCTCTGACGGTAGGCTTCTGGAATCAACTCAAATGAATGAAGAATAGCATCCTTCATTGTCCAATAATCAAATGCCTGCTCATAACTCAGTGCAGACACAACCGACTGAGCTTTACCAGAAATTACTTGTTGGATGAGCAATGCCCATTCATCTTCTGGCCACTCCATCCTCTTGGCAACCCTCTCAAACATAAGAAAGAATGAATCCAACTCATTTTCATCATATCTAGGAACAAGCTTAACCCTAGCAGAGAACCCAGCTTCTATCGACCTCTTGTCTCTCTCACCAGACTGACTACCATGAGAAGTCATTTCATGATGACGCATCATTTCAAATTCCAACCTCTTTCGTTCCATTTCTCTCTCATGCTCAGCAGCCTTTATTCTATCTCTTCTCTCCTCTAGCTCAATCTTAGCTAAATCAAGGTCAACCTCGTCACTGGTAGCTTTACCTTGGTTATTAGTACCACCACTATCATTATTTGTAGGCGCGTCCGCTCGGGCCGCGGCCGTCGCAGCGCTCAGTCCTGCATGGGCTGTAATTGCATCAACTATTTCTGCCTTGCTTTTGTGACCAGTTAGATTTACCGATAGCTTTGTTCCTACAGCTGTTAAATCAACCTTTCGTAGCTGACGTAACCGGCCAATGGTCAAGTCCTGACTCAAAAACTTTTCAATATCAAAGTCAGCCATTGTATAGATCTAGTCTGTGCAAGTTACACAAGTCTCACAAAGTAGGTCAATTGTCCTGACGACTGGAAGGAAAAACCAAGAAAAATGTTGAATGTGAATCAACACAGAGTATAGTCCAACAACAGATGAAACAACAAAATTTGACCAACCGACTAAGCAAAACAAAAATTGATTAAGCATCAAACTATCACCAATTTTGTGAAATTGATATACATGTAGCCATGCAGCAGAGGGTTATATTGAGACTCCACCTCCACAACTCAAGTCAATTTTTTTTTTTTGGTTAGATTTCATCAACTCTTACACTTACACGTATAGATCTAGTCTTAATATCACACAAACACACGTGAAACATGGAATAATTTCCAGAAATTCCAGTACCCACAGTCCCACACTACATCAGATGTGTAGCAAACCAGATTGCATGCAAACAACTAATCTAGGCCATTACCCTAGAAGTAGAAACGAAGCCGAGGCAAAGTTAAAAGTCAATCCGACTAACTCCTTCAACGACTGCCATGCAAGAACAAGCAAAACCAGGACCAGAATACCAGGCAACCGCAGCAGATGTGCAGTGAATTTCATACCAATGAGACTACATCTAAGGGGCATATACCCCAGACAAGACTCGAGCTATCAAGCAGTACTAACAAAACAAAATCAAACTGTGTAGACTTAACCCTATTATGGACGCTACACTAGCTACCATGACTACAGCACAGACATTCCACAGTCATTAAATGTGTGCGAAAACCACACCAAAACCCATGAATGGGACAGAAGGCAAACTCCAAACAATACGCATTTCGGATCGGAAAAGTAACAAAACAGCATATGTTACTATATCTAGCTCTTGAGACAAGCCCCCAATCTGTTAAGTCGAGGCAATCAGCTCGCATTGGCCCTAACCATAACTTATTATTATATTAATTCATAAAGGAAATCGAGACGATTTGGTTACCTTTTGATCCGATTCTTCGTTTATTATTCTCCACTCGAGCAACCACTTGGAATTAGCATATCAATCAACATCTCATTTGCATATTCGTAACAACATGTTGATTGAAATGTCAATTGGTTTAAATGTTTTATGCAGTTTCCTCTCTCAAGAACCTCATCGAGAAGTTGGAGACAACTGTAGTGGTTCAGGGATCCGAAAATAAGGTAATAAGTAAACGTCTTTGCGTAACCTAAAGAGAAGGTTGAGTTCTGGGGAAGGCGGAAAATGATTTGTCAGCTTATGCATTATTTTAATGTTAGTGTGGAACAATATCGGGAAGAACAATTTCCCCTGCTCTTGAAAGGCCCTCATATTCGAAATATGAAGTGAATGGACAAAACCTTCATGACACATGGTTGTAAGTCCAATGATACACACTTCTGTGTACAATGTGTGCGGCTTTCAGCAAAACTGATTGATTTATTATGATTATGGTAGGAAATACCATAGCCTGCCAGTATACTACCTCCTATGTCATAATTAATATTTTCCAGTTGCTTCCAGAAATTTTCTTTCACAATTCAAGCACATAACCAGAACTTAATATTATCTGTAAACAAATACGTTTATTGCAGCTGCGTTACGCCGTTCTTCTTCTAGTAGACCAGCTAAGGCGTGATTTTTAAAAAAGAATTGGGGGGGGGTTGCATGAAATAGCATCCATTTTAAAACGTTTGCAAGATGAGATAGGGGTGGCTCAAAATATGAAAGAATTTCCAAATTTATGATATTTAAAAAAATTGAAATAAATGTGTATCATCTGATAAAGACCTTTTAATTTTTATTATGAGTTTCAAGTAATAAACCTGTTTAATATAAATTTGAACTTTGGGTATTTATACACATGTGTATGGCTCAATATAACATAAACGCGTGACTTCCTCAGAATATATTTCAAAAAATCTTTTTACACACCATAAATCTGTCTATTGCAATTTTGTTTTGTTATTAAACAGACCATTTGTATTTGTTTTAAAATAAACTTGTCATTTATGAGCAGCAAGTTTTTAAGTTTTGAGAAATGTGACCCGATTCCAGAATAGTTCGGCGACTTTGTTTATCATATTCAAACCATTATTCTCATGTTTGTCATTTATTTTTACACACAAAGTTCACCTTGTTGACTTTCGACTCAATCGATATGCACTAGCCACCACCCCCCCCCCCCCCCCCCCCCGCCCCACAAATACATATACACCTGAAATCGACGGTGATCGTTTGAGGCAGCTACTTTAATCATGTCGACTTGTATTGAGCAGCTTTCGTAATTGGTTGTGTTTCTTGTTATTTTCCCATGTTTGAGATCAAAAGTAAGATGTTATAAACATATTTTACCATTCTCTTCTTTCTCTCTCTCTCTCTCTCTCTCTCTCTCTCCCCTTATTCATATCTTCCCTCGTTTAAGGAAACTGAAATTCGGACGGATGAGATGAAGGACAGTGTAGAAGATTTCATGTCAGCCCAAAGCGAGGTCAATCGCCTGAGGAGAGAGTTGATACTTCAGAAGTGCGCCAAGCATCCAGAACTGAATCAAGGTGGCATTACCGACAACACCTATCGCCATATATACTTCAGTGACAAGCACAAGCTTCTCTATTGTTTCATCCCGAAGGTCGGATGCAGCAACTGGAAGAGGGTGATGATGATTTTGAACGGGAGCAAGAACAAAATCAGCGAGATGCTATCCGACGAAGTCCACGAATACAACGGCATGAAGCGCCTCGCCGAATTATCGGGCACAGAGCAACAGCAGAAGTTACAAACATACAAGAAATTCGTTTACGTGCGCAATCCGTTTGGGCGCTTGCTGTCAGCCTTCAATAATAAATTCGGGGATGTTGTTCAGTATCGAAAATCCCAATACTTCCAGGGTTTTGCCAAAACTATCATGAAGCAATTCAGATCGCATGCAACAGCGACAGAGCTAAAAACGGGTGAAAACATAACTTGGACAGAATTTGTAAACTTTTTGACACAGTCCGAGCGGCCGTTCTTTGACGACCATTGGGAAGAAATGTTCGAGATTTGTTCACCATGTAAAATTAAATACGATTACGTAGGCCATTTAGAAACTGTTTCAGAAGACGCAAAGTATATGCTTACAGATTTGCAGGTAGACTCGTTGGTTGAATATCCATCTAAAAGCAATAGTCACCCAACGAACAGCAGCGCTAAAATGAAAAAAGCTTTTCGAGATTTACCCAAAGACAATTTACAAAAATTGTGGAAAATTTACGAAAAAGATTTCGAAATATTTGACTACCCAAAGCCAGATTTCATTGAAGAATATTAGGTAAAGACGGAACGACTTTACCAGCAGGGCGTGTTTTTTAATCCTTGGTTGTATTTTATTCACTTTGATAATTACATTTGTAAAGTAATATTTTCCCCTTTATAATTTGTACTACAGTGCGTCCCAAAAAAAAACTATACACGTTTGAAATGGCTGCCGAATAAAAAAAATATATGATTCTGGGGGAAAAGTTTGAGATGTATGTAAAGCTCATAAACCCAACTTTCATATGACACCAAAAAGTCCGAAGATAATTCATGCTTGGGTGAGCACTGCTCACTTTTGTAAAGGGTATGGAAATTAGGTTGCGCAGGAATTAGCCTTCCAATTTGTGGGTGATATGATACATTCATGATTTGCTGAGTGAATTTCATGGTTTATTAAACCAAACTTCAAAATTTTATGCATGAGTGAACATGAATTGCATTTTTTTTTGTAGCATTGTAAATTTCCATGGTAGATCCAGTGGTGTGTCCATGGGAGTCAGGATGGGGTGATGGTACATGTTGTATTTTCCATGTTACAAACTGTTTTTTTTTTGGTTGTTTTTTTACATCTGTGACTTTGAACAAAAACCTTCACCAAGATTGTGCATCGAAAGAGGAGGTGGACATGTGGGCCATTGAACTGGAAGACTTTGATTTTTGTTTCCATTATCAGATATTTTCTCTTACAAGATGGATGAAACAGTTGTAAAATTGAAAACTGAAAAGAAAGACTGACATGTTCATTTTACAAATGTGTGAATTTGTGTTAAACTGTACCGTATTTCGTGTGCGAAACTCAAGTGCTAAAATGACTGGTTGGTTGGTTGATAGATTGAGTGATTGACTGAGTTATTGATTAATTATGATCGATTTGTTGACTTATTAAATTGATTGAAATACTGAATGGTGATTGAATGCTTGATTAATTAATTGATTGGCCGATTGACTGATACATTGTTGATTAAGTGATTGATAGCTGAATGTTGATTGTCTAATGAATTGTCAAGATATGCATATGTATACCCGGGCAGAGAGAGAGAGAGAGAGAGAGAGGAGGGGGCATACATGTCTTCTTGACCCTTATCCCATCTACCCAACAAAGTCCTACCCTACATTTCACCTCCCCTGCACCATGTACCATCACCCCGTCCTGACTTCCATAAACACACCACTGAGTCTACCATGGAAAGTTACATTGCTATACGGTATTTACAAATGCAATTCATGTTCACTCATGCATAAAATATTAATCCTATTAACCACAAATTTCACTCAGCAAACCCAAACTCATCACAATTGATCATAAATTGGTCATATCATCCTCAATTCCGTAAGCTCCAAAGGATTTACCTCTCACAAATTGGAAGGCTAATTCCTGCGCAACCTAATTTTCATACCCTTTACAAAAGTGAGTAGTGCTCACCCAAGCATGAATTATTTTCGGACTTGTTGGTGTCATACGAAAGTTGAGTTTATGAGCTTTCCATACATAAAAAACTTTTCCCCAAAGAATATTATATTTTTTATTCGGCAGCCATTTCAAAAGTGTATAGTTTTTTTAGGGAAGCACTGTATATTATCGTACCAATCAAAGATAGAAAAGAGCTATGTAAATAAACATTTTCGTTACGGTGTAGCGACGAATTATTTAAATGTATTTGGACAAACACCACGCTCACCCCCGCCCCTGCCCTCCCTTTGATATCAACTTCATGAAATAGAAATCCTTAAATTTGTTTTGCATTTCATATCCATTGCATACAGGGGAAAACATATAATCGATGAATTGTTAAGACTATATTGCGTATCATAAAACTTGTACCCAACTTTGGTAGCTTCTAATTAACAATTTATAACCTATGTGACCTTGAATCACATTTCATGATAACGGGCAACTAGTACAGTGCTTAATGGTACCATATTCATAATTGTGGATGACTGAGCACCAGGCTTCTCAAAAAGTATTGTCAAAATCCTCTTGCACCAAGTGTAGGCTGAAGCAATGACTGCGGGTCAAAAGCCATTAAGTGTTTTATCTCATTGCAAAACAATAGGTCATTTATTTACATTTACTATTAGGCAGTTATTTATTATATTTATTTATGTATTTATTCATTCATAGCAACCAAAGGATTGGATTGATAATACATACATTTTCAACATGATTATAAACATTATTAAATTGAGTTCAATGAAATTGATAAATTATGAATATAAATACATGTAGATCATTAATACAAAGAACATTTCAAATCATTCAGGTATATCATATTACAAATAAATAATTACAAGAAAAAAGGGAAACAACATAAACTTAAATAGACAAGAAAAGGGGGCAAGAGAGGGGAAAAGAAAAGAAAGTAAAGAAGTGAAAAGGCTGCAATGATCAAACAAGTAAACCCTACATCAAAATATCAAAATAGATAATATAATTATAAAGAAAGTCAACGTATAGGTATAAACTGAATAACTGCATGTACTGAATAATTATTCCAAATTGATACTCTGAAGCAAAGATAATATATACATATATAATTAAAAACCAGCTGCATGTGTCGGGGTACAAGTTGAAAGGAATATTTAATGGTTGAAAATGTATATTTCACTAATTACCTGCTTATTGTAAATTATACGCACATAAATAGACAAGAAAAGGGGGCAAGAGAGGGGAAAAGAAAAGAAAGTAAAGAAGTGAAAAGGCTGCAATGATCAAACAAGTAAACCCTACATCAAAATATCAAAATAGATAATATAATTATAAAGAAAGTCAACGTATGGGTATAAACTGAATAACTGCATGTACTGAATAATTATTCCAAATTGATACTCTGAAACAAAGATAATATATATACATATATATATATATATATATATATATATATATATATAATTAAAAACCAGCTGCATGTGTCGGGGTACAAGTTGAAAGGAATATTTAATGGTTGAAAATGTATATTTCACTAATTACCTGCTTATTGTAAATTATACGCACATAAATAGACAAGAAAAGGGGGCAAGAGAGGGGAAAAGAAAAGAAAGTAAAGAAGTGAAAAGGCTGCAATGATCAAACAAGTAAACCCTACATCAAAATATAAAAATAGATAATATAATTATAAAGAAAGTCAACGTATGGGTATAAACTGAATAACTGCATGTACTGAATAATTATTCAAAATTGATACTCTGAAACAAAGATAATATATATACATATATATATATATATATATATATATAATAATTAAAAACCAGCTGCATGTGTCGGGGTACAAGTTGAAAGGAATATTGAATGGTTGAAAATGTATATTTCACTAATTACCTGCTTATTGTAAATTATACGCACATAAATAGACAAGAAAAGGGGGCAAGAGAGGGGAAAAGAAAAGAAAGTAAAGAAGTGAAAAGGCTGCAATGATCAAACAAGTAAACCCTACATCAAAATATCAAAATAGATAATATAATTATAAAGAAAGTCAACGTATGGGTATAAACTGAATAACTGCATGTACTGAATAATTATTCAAAATTGATACTCTGAAACAAAGATAATATATATACATATATATATATATATATATATATAATAATTAAAAACCAGCTGCATGTGTCGGGGTACAAGTTGAAAGGAATATTGAATGGTTGAAAATGTATATTTCACTAATTACCTACTTATTGTAAATTATACGCACATAAATAGACAAGAAAAGGGGGCAAGAGAGGGGAAAAGAAAAGTAAGTAAAGAAGTGAAAAGGCTGCAATGATCAAACAAGTAAACCCTACATCAAAATATCAAAATAGTTAATATAATTATAAAGAAAGTCAACGTATGGGTATAAACTGAATAACTGCATGTACTGAATAATTATTCCAAATTGATACTCTGAAGCAAAGATAATATATATACATATATATATATATATATATATAATTAAAAACCAGCTGCATGTGTCGGGGTACAAGTTGAAAGGAATATTGAATGGTTGAAAATGTATATTTCACTAATTACATGCTCATTGTAAATTATACGCACACGGCACACCAATGGATAAAACTATTCTTAAATCGGTTTGTTTTACACCTGGGCAGACTCACTTGTTTACTTCTCCTAAGGTTATATCTTGTCTCTCGTTTTGGTGGAAGAAGGTCATTTAGTTTGTGTTCCGGTTTCTGTATTTGGTTGAATAATTGCAAGCACATATTATTTCTACGATCAGCTAGGGAATCAATGTTCAGTACATTTAAAGCGTCAGTATAAGGTAGGTTGGGGGTGATTATTCTCAGGGCACGTTTTTGTATTGATTCCAATAAATTAGATTGCTCACTGGTTTGGCCCCCGTGAAAGACTTGACATGCATATTCCAAAACAGACCTTATGCAAGCTTTGTAGTACCTGCACAAATCGTCTTGAACAAGACCGGCTCTACGTAATTGGACCAAGAGAAACAAACGACTTACAGCATAAACCTTTTCCACATGAGTATTCCAATTCAATTTATCATTGATCCATAATCCTAGCAACTTTATTTCTTGGACACAGTCTACGGGTTTGCCATCAATGGTAAGTGGATGAACAATCGCATCTTTAGTACAATTTATTACCATTTCATTTGTTTTCTGTGGATTGATCTGCATATCATTGGTCTTTGCCCATGTAAGTAATTCGTCTAATGCTCGTTGTAAGGAACACTGGGATTCTACCTTACAGATATCATACACAGTGGTATCATCAGTTTGTGTTTGTTTATTAGTGGGTGGCTCATGTGTTGATTGGTTGTCCGTTATTATCTGAGTTTTTGTCCCTTCAGTAGTTAATAGCTCTGATATGTTGGCTGTTGACGAGCTGTTGCTTCTGCAAATGTTTCTTGACCGTTTGTCGCAACAGGTATAGTGTCTGTTGATTCGTGGTTCTCTCAGATATTGTTCCTTCAGTAGTTGATGGTTCATTTGTTGTTTCTGGAATAGTCGTTTCTTCAGTAACCTTCTGTAGATTAGTGGTAGCATCAACTGATGTTGCTTTAGTAGATGTTAGACAAAGTGGTGAGTGCAACCTGGTCGATTGATGGACGAATAATGGCGGTGCTGACATTAACAGGGAAGAAAAAACAGATAAGATCACATTGTGACTTGAAACTTATTTAAATAACATTTTGTGTGCAGCCATGTAAGTTCATGGTGCAATAAATACTATCCAATGTATATGCTGATGAAGCTAAACACTAATATATATTATTCATTGTAGGCTTCCGGTCCCCTTTTTATCAAACTATATAAACTTTTGAACTCTTAAACGTATGTTCTTTTCATTGTGTTAATGTGTTTATTTACCCGTTTTTTTATAAATATGTCTCTCCGTACGTTGTATCAAAGTGCAATTAATAGCTTAAATTTAAATGCAATATCAAATGTCTTATCACCCATGAATGATGAGGAAACTGGCCTTGGGATAAAAAAAAAAACTTTCTTCCGATAAAATAAATTCCATTAATTTTTCAATGATGCATATTAATTGTAGAAGTATTTTGTAAAACATGGATGGTATTTCATCATTGTTGAATAATTTAGATTTTCAATTTTCTATCCTGGGGATCACTGAGACTTGGTTGAATGAAACCTCATCAACAGGGCTGTGCAACGTTCAAGGTTATAATTTCATTAATATCAATATACAAAACAGGAGAGGTGGAGGTATTGGATCTATTTGAGAGATACATTAGTTTATAAAACGAAGAGATGATTTGAATATTGTTAATGATTCATTTGAAAGTTTATTTGTTGAAATTGAAAAAGTATCTGATAAAAATGTAATATTGGGTGTAGTCTACAGACCTCCTGATCAGTCTATTGAATTATTTTTTGATCAATTATCTTCTGTTCTAAATATTGTAAATAATGAAAACAAAATAATTTATTTAATGGGGGATTTTAATATCAATTTGTTATCAACTGTCTCTTCCCAAAATGCAAATTCCTTTTTGAACTTGTTTACTTCTTTTTGTATGTACCCACTTATTCACAACCCTACTCGTATTACTGATCATTCCGCAACATTATTGGATAATATTTTTACAAATGATATGAAGAATAAATTTAGTGGTGTGATTTTGGTTGATCTAAGTGACCATTTTCCTGTTTTCAGTATATCTTATTCCAATAGAATTAGTGAGAAGAAAAAGCATATACTTAAACGTATCATGAATGAAAGAAATATTATTAGATTTAATGAACGTTTGAAAAATGTATATTGGAATTTAAAATTAAGTAATCCCAATGCTAGTTACAGCTTCTTCTTGGCAAAATTTCTACGTTTATATGATGAATGCTTTCCCTTGCAAGAAATAATAATTAAAAGTAAATGTATGAATAAGCCATGGATGAATAGAGATTTATTAAAAAAGATAAAGAAAAAATGGCGCTTATACAAAAAGTACCTAAAGTCACCCACTGAATATAGGAAAAATGTGTACAAACAATTTAGAAATAAAATTACAAATGAAATTTAAAAAATTAACTATCAATATTATAAAAATAAATTTAATAATGATAAGGGTAATATATGAAAGCAACATGGAAAACTATAAATGAAGCTCTTGGTTCAAAATCATGTTCTAAACAATGTATTGATGAAATTAATGTTGATGGTAGAAAAATTACAGATAAAGATGAAGTATCAAAAATATTTAATGAGTATTTTGTAAATATTGGTTACAATTTAACAAATAATCTTCAATATTTTAAATCATTTTATCATAAGAATCTAATAAAAGAAATTATAAAACTGCATTTTTTTTCTCCTGTTACTTGTAAAGAGATTATTGATTTTTTTTGTTCTTTAAAAAATTGAACTAGTGCCGGATATGATGAAATCGATTTCGGTGTCATTGAAAAAGTCATTCATATAATTGCTCCACAATTATGTTCTATATTTAATTCTTGTATTTCATATTGTGTGTTCTCTACTCAATTAAAAATAGCAAAAGTGATCCTAGTTTTTAAATCAGGTGATGTTAGTGATACAAAAAATACCGCCCAATATCTGTCTTACCTTTATTTTCAAGGATTTTTGAGAAGTGCTTATACAAACGTTTGAATGATTTTCTATTTTCAAGTAATATTTTGTCTGATAATCAATGGCGCTTCTTGAATTTATTCACAAAGCTTGTAAAGCTATTGATCCTAAAGAACACATGGTTGGATTGTTTCTTGATTTGAGCAAAGCCTTCGATACGTTAGATAATTTTATTTTGTTGAGCAAATTGGAAGATTATGGAATTCGTGGAAATTTATTAATAATAATAATAATAATACATGAGATTTATATAGCGCCATTATCCATTTTAATTAAATGCTCAAGGCGCTTCAAAATATTAGGGAACACATTGCATCATGACAAAAAATCGTGTACATTTACATAAGAAAGGAAACGCAAAATTAAACAAATGGGATTTAAGGTTGCTCTTAATAGATATTATTATTATTTAAGAGTTATTTTTTAGACCGGTCTCAAAATGTAGTTATCAATAACCATAAATCTTCAAATAAGCAAATTCGATGCGGAGTGCCCCAAGGGTCCATTACTTTTCTTGGTTTATATAAACGATATCATTACTTCTTCTAAACTCTTACAATTTATTCTTTTTGCAGATGAAACCAGTGTGTTCATGTCTGGAAGTGATCTGAACATGTTATTAGATACATTTACTGTCGAATTACATAAATTAAATGATTGGTTGTTAAATAATACATTAGTTATAAATATTGATAAAACAATATTTACAAACAGAAAAGTTGAAGATGATAACTTGATTATTCATTTCAATGGACAAGCTATATTTCGTGTTTCTTTTACTAAATTTATCGGTGTTTACATCGATGATAGATTGACATGGCATGAGCACATTAGTGTCATATGTAACAGAGTTGCTAAGGGAGTTGGTATTATTTATCGATTAAGACACTTCCCACGACATATTTTGATTATGTTGTATTATGCTTTGATAATTCCACACATTAATTATTGTAATATTACATGGTCAAATGGTTCTGATTATTTTATGACGAAATTATTTGTATTACAAAAGAAGGCTGTTCGAATAATTTACGAAGCCCCGTTCAATGCCCACACTCTGCCATTTTTTCAACAATTAAAGCTTTTAAATGTTTATGATATAAATAATTGTAATATTGCTATTTTTATGTTTATGTGTTCCAAGGGTTTACTGCCAAAGTCCATGTCATGTAAATTTACATTCAATTATCAAATACATTCTCATGAAACTCGTAATGCTGGTAATTTTCTTTCTCCTAAAATCCGTACAAATGTTTCAAAAAATACAATATTTTTCAAAGGACCAGTTTTATGGAAAAATATCCCGTTTAATATGAAAAACTCCAATTCAATTAATATTTTCAAACGATTGTATAAGTCCCATCTTTTATCATTGTATTAAATCTCAAAATAAATGACGTCACGTTTCAGTTGATGCACTTTGTAATGTATTCCCCCTTCCCCTTCACTTCTCCTTTCTTTTTCCCCCCTTTTGTATTGGTGTTTAGGTTTTTCTCTGCTTTTCTTTTCTCAACAATACAGTGTATATTTGTTAAGGGGTTGACGTTCATAAGGCTAATTGCCCTTTTTGTTAACCCCACATTCCCATAAAATTTTGTTTACTCCTTCCCTTTGTATTTTTCTTGTTATCGATCTTCATCTGTATATCATGTTTGTATGTTTTAATGTTTTTATGGAGAATGAAATAAATGAAATGAAATGAACATCCATGTTAACCTGAATGAAAGTGTAAAGAAAATCGACTGTCAATTCGCGAACTTAAAGTGACTCGGTAACATTGTTGAAGGTTGAGGAAAGAATTGCGGAATTTTTGTATGAAATGTTACTTATTATCTTCCTTTGATTGTACTAATCCTCTAGTATGCAAACATTCCTGGAAAAATTCTCAAACCACAAAGATATTAATGTCAATGGTTTTCTAGGAAGGCGTTACTGTGCAACACCCTCTATTTAAACAGTAAATTCTCCCGACCATTTTCGAATTTTCCAACCGTTTTTCCATGAAAATAAGACATAAGACAGGCTTGTAAAAATATGTTAACACTTAAATGTCTGGAATGGTATATACAGCCAATTAAATGCTGTGTGAGGATTTACATTCACCTAAAATGTAATTAAATTGTAATAATGTAGTTGGGAGAATTAAGGTATCGATCAGATCAGTTTTTCCCGATATTTATCGTTAATAATGGTCTGTTTTCACTCAAACTTTCAGATTATCTTTAATTGTACATCTAGAATTGAATTCTTTACCTAACCACCGGTTTCTTTCATCTTTCCAATGTCACCAAGTCCCTTTAAATGCCCGGGTTCACCTTTCGACATTTGACAACAAATTTGAACGAATCTTGGCACACGCGCTAGACGGAATGAATTTGAATAATAAAAGTGCAAAATCCCGTGCCAGATACTCTAAATGGAATATCTGAAGTATATTTTGGAGTGACACTCTCTGCCGAAAATGGCGTTTGTGCAAAATTGAACAAACGATTGAGTGAGTATATTTGAAAAAAATATCGTAAAAATATTTAATTACACGTGATAGTTAATTAAGATAAGGTGGACGTTGGTGATAATAAACAAAGATAGAAAATCACCAAACGGGGTAGTTGCCTTTGTTTTGGCACTGTCAAGTTCATAAACACCTGTAAAATCAAACCACTGCCAAGCTGTCAAAAGGATCATTGGTCAGCAGAACAAATGAAAATATGGAAACCAGAACCCTTGCCGCTGGAAATAAAGTCATAAACAATAAGATATTCATTCACAGTCTATTCTGTTAATAACATGAACAAGATTATTCGATACAACTCTAACTTTATTTTCCTTTCTAGAATTTTTTTTTTTTTTTAATTCTCAATTATTTCCTAAGTTACAGCTATTAGGGTACAGACTTACGCGTTTCAACCCAAAACTTGTTCAGTATTTTACTCCCGCCATCCAGCTCTTCATGAAAAAAAAATGTTGTTGTTTCTTTAAGATAACAGTTCTATTCCTAATCACTATCATTAAATAAAACCATTTCTTTTGTATCCTTTAAACTGTAATTTGAAGTGATCACAAAATGTCTCTCTTAATTCCCCTGCTCTGTCTATCTCTATATCTTTCAACTCTCTCACTACCTCTCTCCTCTTCCTTTCTTTCTGTATCGACACTCTCCTATTGCTTCGTTCTCTCTTCTCTTGGTTTGTCCCATATCATTGCATTCCTCTCTTCCAAATCACTCTTCAATATTGGCCTGGTCGTAGAACAACTAAACTCTTGACAATTTAAAAGTATATATTCACGACAGTTCTTTCCTTTGGTTAGAATTTTATTTCAAAGAAGTAGTATATGCCCTCATATTAGTCTAATGCTTTAGTTTACAACTTTGCTGTTATAACTATAGTAAAAACAATTATTAAAAAAGACTTGCCAAACTAAATATGTGCCATCAACTTATAATACAGATAGTACAAACTCAGAACAGGAAACGAGCCTGTATAAAACATGGTGTAAGTACACGTACGCATATCAAATTGTATAAAGAATAACATATCCTTGAAACAAAATAAAATGCTGAACATCAGATTAAACAAAGATTGGAAATTAGCCAGAAAAGAATTTGAAATTATCTGGCATAGAGTACGGTAATTATTGAAAGATAAATAGATATCAGATATATATCAAAGATTGGTCAACCTTTATAGAACGATAATTCGAAAATCGTCATTTCGGACTGAGAAAATGAAATAACCCTAAATACTGCATAGTCTAAAAATGAATAACCTTGATTTTTAATTAAGATATTAACTAATGTTCTTTGGTAATGCCACCCTGGATGCCTGCTTTTAATGTAAGATAAGAAAGAATAAGTTATCAGTTTAGACTGCTTGAAGCTGATGTCACTTTGTTGTAAATGACATAGCAACAAAGATTTGAATTTACTTGTCTTAAATTGAATGAATCACATAAATTGTGAAACTCGAATATATATTTTGATTAGGGCAGTATTATGTCAGCATTTAATCATACTGAGATTGCAAACAAAAAATTGAATGTATTATGCTGCTCAATGGCTGCCGGACTCACGATCAATTGGGCAAAAGGAATTTCCATTTTCGGTTTAACTTAATAAAATTTGGAGTGGACTTAAAAAAGATTATTATTATTATAAATAAATAAAATTAGATTTACATAAATACAAATTCATATAACTAGCAGACGACAGAACAAGACTCTTTGATCTCCTTTAAAGACGATATTCAAGGTAACGACCTTTGACATGCCATGGAGATGGCCTTCTTAGTCTGTTTCACTAGACTCAACGGATGATGATTCAGCAGAAGCAGAGACGGAGGAAGAACGTCTAAAACGAGCTGTATAGGATGAGAAAACACATAAATTATTTCCTTGAATATACCGTAATCTATTAACAACTCATCAATAATATCAATCCGGCAGATCGTTTGATAAAGTGACATCTGAGCAAAAGGTTTTTATACAACATTTTTCCCCTGCAACAATAATGGCTCCTAGATGAACCGAATTCCTAAATAAAATATACCCCCCCCCCCCCCCTCAACTAACAACAAAAAATGGGTACTTCGGCGATGTTCCTTACCTGAAGCGGGACACGAGACAACTCGGATGCAAACGCTCTCCAAGATCTCACAAGCATCGGCAAAGTTCGTTTCACCTTCCTCTTCCAAACACACCTGATTATTATCGGCTGACTTCAACAAAGCCAGCTGCTCATCAGCAGTCACTAACCCAGGAAGTTTTTCTTCACAGTCGTTCATCACTGTTCTGTATCTATCACAGAGGGCTTGAAACTCCGAAGTGCGATCGGTGGTTTGGGCTATAATTAGGAGAAAGTGATGTGAATTAAGCGATCACAATGACACTTTAAGCAAAATAAAATGTTGTTTATAACCTGTTCTCCAATACTACCTCTTTTGAATCCATAGGTTTTTATTTTTTTAATGCACGTACAACGACAGAATATTTAATTTAGACGAAACGGATAGTCACAAAACATATGAAATTCCTGCGAAATCATCCCTAAATCATGTAGATAATATTTGAATCGCCGTACCAATGAAATTCGTTATGAACAATATCATTAAGTACATAAATAACAATAACAAATGTATTCGTTTGACTTTATATCGTATACCAACAAATAATTTAATAGTTAATTACAGATTTTACAAAAAAAACTTGGTGTCCCCTAATATATTTAATGTGAGACAGAATCTTTAAAGACCATTGAAAATTATTGCATATTCCATCCTAAACATGATATTCATTATATTGATATATATTATTTCCATGTAAAATACATTGCACAGTTCCCCATGAATGACGTATGTACCCGAAGAGACCCACGTGGTAATATTTGTCATCTTCGTTCTAAACTCATAATAAAACATGATTAAATTTAAATAATAAAGATGCGTTCTTACCTTTGATTTCCAGTGTAACAAATGCAATTAGGCACAGGCAAAGGGACAGGGTTTTTACCTGAAAATAAAGAAAAAGCCGCGTCAAAATCAATGATTTGTCTCGGATACATTCCGGGAGTATTCAAAAAAAAAAAAAAAAACAGTATACAATTAAAACAAACAAGTTCAATGTAATCCACAGGGAATGTATTGCTTGCATGCAGATTTCATCTGACTGTGCAAATAGGCAAAATAAGAAAACATCAGAACCTCCAAAACATTTTCGAAGTTTGCCGACAGATTGTATATATAATTTACACCTCCGTTTACACAAGGAAACCTCATCAGCATCAATGCTGATCATTCTGAGGTGCCTGCAATCATTATTACCCCAGCAACTGCTGGTATGGATTAATTTCTTGCCAGTGGACGTTAGTATCTGGCTGGGATTCGAACCCTTAACCCTAGGATTGAGAGTTAAGTGATTGAACAATACCATGACACCATTGTAACAAAACAAAACATAACAAATTGTTTTATTACTATGTCACATCCCATCTCTTAAGTAAAATGCCCTTCTCGAATTGAGATATACTAGTTTGATATTGATAATGAAGCTAATATCAGAAACGAGATATGTTAGTTCTGTAACGGAAAATTATACTTACTACTGAAGCCATGTTAGAAGGTTTGTTGACTCGAATGCTTTGAAACTAGTGAAGTATCGAAGAATGAAGAGTGAATGATGAAACAAATCATTTAGCCTCCTTTTATAGGATCTAAACAATAACATTTGTGATGAGGGTTGGTCAATTCATGCAAATTGAGACAATTTTTTTATGAAAACAATTTACCTTTGGTTAATTAAACTGTAATCTCCTATTTCATTATCAACTAATTTAAACTGTCATTTTGTATTTCATTAGTAAACAGTTAAACTGTTATTTCACAATTCAAACCACCGATTAACCATGAAGCAATGACAGCTGAAGGACATAAATCGATGATAATAACCATATCTAGCTATTGACATCATAATGCTTAATAAAGGATGTTTTACAAACACAAGAATCCCTTGATTGGCACGGTAATTGCCGCTTCACCTATTGCGTCAAAACTGTTATATTATGATATTTTCTGATCAGTTATACGTAATAGCTATCATTGAAGGTGAGGTGATATAGAGTACATGTAATTAACTGTTGTACATAGCAAGTAATGTTTTTGTAAGGAAAAAATATCAACCTAAATGAAAGATATGATAATATTGATGATAATAATAATAAGTATAATAATAATAATATTTATTGTCATAACAAATAATGATAATGATAAAACAATATTAACAATAAAACTAAATATGAAAATAATAATAGTAGCAGTAGTGATAAATAAAGATTTTGAACATTATTATAATGGACATGCAAATAATATGTGGTTTCTTTCCGGGGGGACAATCAGTTGTACAATCTGGCAGGGAAATTAACAGTGAAAATACGTGATTACTTCCAATGATAGTTTAAATGATATAAATACATGGTTTACTTAATGATGATAATTGGGAATAAAACTTTAAATTCTTTTTGAAGCATTTATCATGACAAATTTGTTATCGTCGGGAGTAAAATAGTTAACATAATGTGCCAACAAGAACATTTTGGGTTTGGGGGTATCATGTGAAACGTGTATGTCTCTACCCCCAGCTGAATCTGATGAAATAAATGGGATTTTAAAAAAAAGGAAATAAAGATCAACGTTTTTCAAATTATCTTGTATATGTTATTAATATTATAAACTGTGAATGAATATTTTATTATCTTTGACTTTAATTCCAGCGGCAACGGCTCTGCCTTTCATAATTACATTTGTTCCGCCGATCAATTGTCTTTTTTCAGCTCGGCAGTGGTTTTATTTTACAGGTGTTTATAAACTCCACCGTTCCAAAACAAATGAAAACTAATCCGTTTGGTAATTTTCCAAGTTTGTTTTAAGATCGTCTGCCATATTTCGATTAACTGTCACGTGTAATTAAATCTATTTACGATATTTTTGAACAAAGGTTCGCTCAAAGGTTCGTTCGATTTAGCGCAGACGTCATTTATGGCGGAGACTGTCATTCGAACTATACTTCAGTCATTCAATAACGAGTCTCGTGAACGGGATTTTACACGTTTATCTTTCACATTTATTCCGTCTAGCGCGTGAGCCAAGAATCAATCAAATTCGTCGGCAATTGCTGAAAGATGAACTCGGGCATTCGAGTTCGCGAAGGGGCAGTCAATTTTGCAACATGTTCATTTAAAATAACATGGATGTTGTTAATATGTAGGCCCTACCATTTTTAAATCACTAAAATTCAAATGACTTTGATTCATTTTGTTCCATTGTCGATATCGGACACACTCTCAACATGGCATACTTAAGGAACCTCTTGTATGATATTTCCCCGTCTTTCTCCGCTTCTCAAAGCTGAGTTAGATCAGTTTCCTCGAAATTCTCTTTCTCCCTTAATAAAAAACAAAAACAAACAGAACCCTTTTGGGGGGACGAACTTCCGTTGTACTCATGGCGAGCGTCATTCGAGGGTGGAAATTTATCCTGATTTTTCCACGGGGTGCACGGCAAAGTATCAGTCGTTATTCCATCCTGTATACATGTAACTTGGAACTTGGAGAGAAACTTGGAGATACACTTGATATAGAATTTTGAATGGGTCACTGAACCTGTCATAAACTGACAGATCACTATTGATGATACATGTAACACATTTTATGGGTTTTCTGTAATTATTTTCATGTAACTTGATGAAATCAGAGTGTATTTTTTGTAATGAACTTATTCAAATAGCCGGAAAAAAGACTTTATCCGATTGAAATAAAATGAATAAATTAATCAGTACATGTATAAATTAAAAAAAATTTAAGAACAAAATCGTTATCATTACTTTCATGTTCATAACTTACTTTATTTCAATAATTATCATTTTGTCTTCTAACCATGAGACTAATTGAAATATTCCCTTAAATTAAATAAATTGACTTCAAATTAAGTTACAAAAAGTCAATCTTTCTGGAAATATCCTCTTTTGTTAAAGGATGTTCTAATCACCATCATCGTTCTTATTTATGCCTTCTCTATTCATCAAATGATAATTCAAATCAAGTGAATTCGCATGTAAAAATGTATATTACAAACGTAACATTCGACCTCTGTATGCGTTTTCACATCCTCAGGCACTATATAAAACATCTGTATGATATTCTTTTATTTCAGCTTGCATCTCTTCTTATTTTAAGATAGACATTAATACCTGTCTCTCTCTCTCTGTCTCTCTCTTTATCTCTCCCTCCAACCCATTCTCTCTCTCTCTCTCTCTCTCTCTCTCTCTCTCTCTCTATCTCTCCTTCCAACCCATTCTCTCTCTTTCTATCTCTCTCTCTCTCTCTCTCTCTCTCCCCCCCCCCCCCCTTCTCTCTATCCGGTTGAACGATAGATGCTCCGCGTAACACTGACCTCTTCATATTACATGCAATGCTGGGCTAAACACTACACATGCATTACCCTAACCTTAACCCTAACCCTGGACCCAATAGCAACCCTATAGCCACAAGTAACCCTATCTTTGAAGAAATAAGCTCAGTACAGTTTTGTTGTACTTGTGTCTCTATTGCACGTGAAAAACAGAAACATACAACACATGGATTAACAAATAAGGATGTACAATTGTCGCCAGAGCGTCGGAGCGCATCTCATTATTTCTCTCTTTTTAATGATACTACATCTTTTCTCTCTGTCCCTTTCTCTTTGTCTGTCTATCTACCTGTCTTTCTCTCTCTCTCTCTCTGTCTCTCTGTCTCTCTGTCTCTCTCTCCCTACCCCTTCTCTTTTCTATTTTTTTTCTTTCTCTCCCCTTCTCTTTTACTCTTTATCCAGGCTCTTCCCTCTCTCTCCCACTCTCTATTTCACTCTCTTTCTATCTCGCTCTCCCTTCACTGTCTCTCTTTTATGAAGTCATCTCCCTTTTCTCCCAACCTCTCCCCTCTCCCTTTCTTTCTCTATCGACCCTCTCATATTGCTTAGTTTTTCTATTCTCTAATGTTTGTATCATCTCATTGCATGCTACATTTCCTCTCTTCCAAATCATTCTTCAATATTGGTCGTAGCACAACTACATTCTTAAAGATCAACAAGTAATTATTCAAGACAGATCTTTCGTTTGGTTAGAATTTTATTTCAAAGAAATAGTATGCCCTCATATCAATCAAAGGCTTTAATTTACAAGTTTCTTGTAATAAATAAGTTATTAAAATATAATCAATTCAAGAAAGAAAAACATTAGTATGTTAATACAAAATAACATCAATAAAGCTTGAATATGTGCCATCATCTTATAAATACAAATAGTACAAATCAAAACAGGGCACTAGCCTGTATAAGTTATGTTTTAACTACGCAAATCAAATTTGTATAAATAACAAAAATATCCTTGAAACTAGAGTCTACACAAATTGAAAATTAGTCAGAAGAGAATTTGATATTAACTGTCATAGATTAGGATTATTATTAAAGGTTTTAGATCATAAATAGATTTCAGGTATATATCAAAGATTGTTGAGCCTTAGAACGACAATTCGAAAATCGTAATTTGGGTCTGGGAAAATGATCCTAAATACCACATAATCTACAAAAAGAATAACATTGATGTAAGTAATTCAAGTTTTATATGCCATCCCAGATGACTATTATAAATTTAAGTTAAAAAAGAATAAGTTTATCAGTTTAGTTTGCTTGGAGCTGAATATCACTTTGTTGTTTATTACATTAGAATTTAGAATTTAGAATTGTATTAACTCTTTAACCCCCTCCGGGGTATGAGAGTACAAACAAACATCAAAGTATAAAAAGCAATGCATGCCTTGTGAATACAATTCTTATACTTTATGCATAGATAATAACACAAATATACAAACGATAATAGG
Source organism: Strongylocentrotus droebachiensis (assembly GCA_035222895.1). Lineage (NCBI taxonomy): Eukaryota > Metazoa > Echinodermata > Echinoidea > Camarodonta > Strongylocentrotidae > Strongylocentrotus > Strongylocentrotus droebachiensis. The sequence continues at coordinate 21,157 of JAVYIG010005285.1, read as the reverse complement.
TATAACGTTTATAAAAGTACTAACGTGAACAGTGTAACCAATTAGTAAACACAATGTACAATGCAGATAAAGGCTATAATAAAATGTTTGAGTATAATGCAGTCTATTTACAAGATAATCACGGATGATGAAGGCTTGGCTTAAATTGAATGAATTACAGTATGTGTAAGGCTCTAATATCTATTTTGATTAGGGCAGTATCATGTCACCATTTAATCATCTTGAAGTCGCAAAATAAATTACATTTATAATATATAGGTGATCAATACATAGAAACAGATTGAAATGAATTACAATAAATAGAAATGTAGATGTCTAGCAGATGACAAAACAAGACTCTTTGATCTCCTATAAAAACGATAATCTAGGTAACGACCTTTGACATGCCATGTAGATGGCCTTCTTAGTCTGTTTCACTAGACTCAACGGATGATGATTCAGCAGAAGCAGAAGCAGAGACAGAGGAAGAACGTCTAAAACGAGCTGTATGGGGTGATAAAAACACATACATTATGAGATACTGTAATCTATTTGCGACTCACAACATGTACGATGAATAAAATAAATCCGGCAGATTGTTTGATGAAGTGACATATGAGCAACAAAAAGTTTTCGACATTTTCCCCCTGCAACAATTATTGCTCCTAGATGAATCGATTTCATAAAGAAAGGATACCACTCCCCCCCCTCTCCCCCCCCCCCCCCTCAATCAAAATAGCTACTTCGGTGATGTTCCTTACCTGAAGCGGGACACGAGACAACTCGGATGCAAACGTTCTCCAAGATCTCACAAGCATCGGCAAAGTTCGTTTCACCTTCCTCTTCCAAACACACCTGATTATTATCGGCTGACTTCAGCAAAGCCTGCTCATCAGCAGTCACTAGCCCGGGAAGTTTTTCTTCACAGTCGTTCATCACTGTTCTGTATCTATCACAGAGGGCTTGAAACTCCGAAGTGCGATCGGTGGTTTGGGCTGTAATTAGGAGAAAGTGATGTGAATTTAGCGATCACAATGAAACTTTAAGCAAAAAAAAATCTTGTTTATAACCTGTTCTCCAAAACTACCTTTTTTGTATCAATAGGTTTTTATTTTTTAATGCACGTACAACGACAGAATATTTAATTTAGACGAAACGGATAGTCACAAAACATATGGAATTCCTGCGAAATCATCCCTGAATCATGTAGATAATATTCGAATCGCCGTACCAATGAAATTCGTTATGAACAATATCATTAAGTACATAAATAACAATAACAAATGTATTCGTTTGACTTGATATCGTATACCAACAAATAATTTAATAGTTAATTATAGATTTTACCAAAAAAAAACTTGGTGTCCCCTAATATATTTACTGTGAGACAGAATCTTTAATAACCATGGAAAATTATTGCATATTCCATCCTAAGCATGATATTCATTATATTGATATATATTATTTCCATGTAAAATACATTGCACAGTTCCCCATGAATGACGTATGTACCCGAAGAGACCCACGTGGTATTATTTGTCATCTTCGCTCTAAACTCATAATAAAACATGATAAAATTTAAATAATAAAGATGCGTTCTTACCTTTGATTTCCAGTGTAACAAATGCAATTAGGCACAGGCAAAGGGACAGGGTTTTTACCTGGAAAAAAAGAAAGAGCCGCGTCAAAATCAATGATTGGTCTCGGATACATTCCGGGAGTATTCAAAAATGCAACAAAACAGTATACAATTTAAAAAGAAATCACAATGAAATACACAGAGAATGTATTGCTTGCATAAAGATTTCATCTGTGCAAATAGGCAAAATAAGAAAACATCAGAACCTCCAAAACAATTTCGAAGTTTGCCGACAGATTGTGTATATATATAATTTACACCTCCGTTTACACAAGGAAACCTCATCAGCATCAATGCTGTTCGTCCTGAATTTCCTGCAATCATTGTTACCACAGCAACTGCTGGTGTGGATTAAAGTCTTGCCAGAGGACGTTAGCATCTGCTTAGGATTCGAACCCTTAACCCTAAGATTGAGAGTTAAGTGAATGAACAATACCATGACACCATTGTAACAAAACTAAACATAACAAATTTCTTTATTACTATGTCACATCCCATCTCTTAAGTAAAATGCCCTTCTCGAATTGAGATACACTAGTTTGATATTGATAATGAAGCTAATATCAGAAACGAGATATGTTAGTTCTGAAACGGAAAATTATACTTACTACTGAAGCCATGTTAGAAGGTTTGTTGACTCGAATGCTTTGAAACTAGTGAAGTATCGAAGAATGATGAGTGAATGATGAAACAAATCATTTAGCCTCCTTTTATAGGATCTAAACAATAACATTTGTGATGAGGGTTGGTCAATTCATGCAAATTGAGACAATTTTTTTATGAAAACAATTTACCTTTGGTTAATTAAACTGTAATCTCCTATTTCATTATCAACTAATTTAAACTGTCATTTTGTATTTCATTAGTAAACAGTTAAACTGTTATTTCACAATTCAAACCACCGATTAATCATGAAGCAATGACAGCTGAAGGATAACAAAATAATGACCATATCCAGCTATCGAAATTCATAATGAATAATTAAGGATGTTCTACAAACAAAAGAATCCCTTGATTGGCACGGAAATTGCCGCTTCACCGATTTCGTCAACACAGTTATATTATGACATTGTCTGATCAGTTATACGTAATAGCTATCATTGCAGGTGAGGTGATATAGAGTACATGTAATTAATTGTTGTACCAGGGAGGTTTAACTCACATACCCTGGTTGTACATAGCAACCAATGTTATGTTTTTGGAAAGAATATCCAACTAAATGAAACATATGATGATATTGATAATAAATAAATGGAAATAAAAATATTAGTATGATCAATATATTAAAAATAATGATATCGATAAAATAATATCAATAATATTACTAAAATGATAATAATAATAATAACAGTAATAACAATGATAATTTTAATAATTATTATGAAGATAATATGGTGCAATGGGGGGAGGGGTGTGGACAGTCGGTCGTACTACGTTAATGAAATGCAATCGGGACAACAGTCCAGCAGGGGAATTAAGAGTGATTTTTTTGTGATTATTCCAATGACAGTTTAAAGGATAGTAATAAGTTGTTTATTTAATGATATTAATTAAGAATGAAACTCTTTTTGAAGCATTTATCATCATGAATTGGTTATTGGCGGGAGTAAAATAGTACATAATGTAATAACAAGAACATTTGGGGTTTGGGGTTTACTGTTAAACCTGTAAGTCTGTACCCTCAGCTGTAACTAAGGAAATAAGTTGGATTTAAAGAAAAGGAAATAGAAATGATTATAAAAAAAGGAAATAAAGATTGAAAAGTATGTTAAGGTTAAATCATCTTGTTCATGTTATTAATATAATAAATTGTGAATGAATATCTTATTGTCTTTGACTTTAATTCCAGCGGCAACGGGACTGGTTTCCATGAGTACATTTGTTTTGCCAACCAATGATTCCTTTGACAGTTTGGCAGCGTTTTTACTTTACAGGTGTTTGTACCATCTACTGTGCCAAAACAAATGACAACTAACTCGTTTGGTGATTTTCCAAGTTTGTTTACTATCTCCATCGTCCGCCATATTTCGATTAACTGTCATGTGTAATTAAATCTATTTACGATATTTTTGAATAAATGTTCGCTCAAAGGTTCGTTCAATTAGGGGAAACGTCATTCAATATACAGTCTAGGATTTTACCTTTGTATCATCCAAATTCATTCTGTCTAGTGCGTGTGCCAGGATTCGTTCAAATTCGGTAATTGACAAAAGGTGAACTCGGGCATTCGAGTTCGCGTAATGGCAGTCAATTTCGTATAACATATTTCACAAATACTTTGGATATTGTTTTTGTAGGCCCCTGATGTTGTTTTTTCGATTCCCTAAAAATAAAATGATTTAGATTTATTCCGTTAAATTGTCGATATCAGACACACTTTAAACATGGTTGTCTAAATGAAGACCTTGTAAATATATTTTTTGTTTGCCTGTTTTCTCCATTCTCACGGCCTCATTAGATCAGATGTCTATTAAACCCCCCCCCCAAAAAAAAAAAAAAAAATTCTCGAAACAAACTTATTTTATTTTGGTGGGAGATCTGATGTTTCGCGCATGATGGACGTCATTAGAGAGTGGAAATGTATCTCTATTAATCTACAGGATGCACGACAAAGGATCAATTGTTGAACCATCGTGTAGATATTTTTTACAATTTTTTAAAACAATTTCCTTGTAATAATTTCCACGTTGCTCAATAAAATCAATGTGTATATTTTAATGAGCTTATTCAAAGAGCAATGAAAAATACTTTATTCAACACAGTTCAGTCATACGCGTGACTCCCCGGTCCTACACACACGCGCGCACAAATAAATATTCTTGAATTCTAAGCCAATTCGAACAAATCCGTACTACAGTGTGAGTCAAAAAAAAGTTTACACCTAGAACATTGCTAATTATTTTAGAAATCGTCTATGAACAGTAAATTGTTATACATCTTATTAAAGAGTGTTTTATCCCAAATCATTTGGTATCATTTTTGTGTGGAATTTGTTCACGCTTGGATGAACAGGAGGCATTGTTTGCGAGAGTGCAAAAATCGAATTGCGCCAAATTTGCTTATGTGGGTTAGACAATTGGGATTTGGGTATTAAATCGGTTTTTGCAGATCCAAATAACATCCCTAACAAAATTGAATCATGCCACACATATCAAATATCGAATATTAAATATCAACGAACATTTGTGCGCGTGTGTGTGTGCGTGTGTGACTTTGCTTCTGCAAAAAGCATATGCAATGCATTTCATTTGATACATTCAATTCATTCTCTCACTCCGCTAATCCCAACATAATGCTATAGGCATCACTTTGGCGCAAGGCGATTTTTGCACTCTCGCAAACAATGCCTCCTGTTCATCCAAGCGTGAACACATGCCACACAAAAATGATACCAAATGATTTGGGATAAGACACTCTTTCATAAGATGTACAATTATTTACTGTTCATAGATGATTTTTAAAATAATTAGCAATTTTCTAGGTGTAAACTTTTTTCTGACTCACACGGTATAGCCATTACATATTATACTTGTTTTCAAAACATATTTAGGATTTTTTAAAGGGAATCCTTAGAACAAAAGGGACTCATTTGAATAAAAAGCTAAAATGAATTCGAATGTACGAATGGCAGTATTACATGATCACGTGATCATGTCATGCTCAAATGAATGAACGCTTAACGAAATGCGTGTATAAACATGAATTCCAATGAGAAACATGTTCATTTGATTGAACAAAATGCGAGATTGTCGGAATGCACAGATCATGAATTTGAACTACCGAATAGAAAGGCATGCAGGGCTAAATCGTGATAAACTGAATGCGAGAAAAGTTAATAGGTTTTGACCTGGAAGGCCTAAAATATGGGTCATATAAAAAAAAATTGATACATTTCCGATTTAAACAAATTGTGTAAGTCATTTTGTGTGTTGAAACGAACGGGAAAATTGTTCGGCACCATAATAGTGTCAGTACCGATTCAGTAAATTTGAATTTGTTCACGTAGCTTTCCAAATTTCACAAATTTTGTTTTACTTTGTGTCCGATTTCTTTCAGATATACACCAGTCTGCTTCTTTGGTTTTTCTGCTTTCTTTTAAAATAACTTTTTAAAATAACTATTAAGGTTAGCTTTGATCTTCTGTATAGGCCCCACACATATGTTTTACCCCTTTTTTACATATCAAAGTCCTCTTTTATAATAATAATAATAATATTGGGTTCTTGTATAGCGCTCATGTCAGACAAATTTGACCCTCCTGGCGTTCCCGATTATTACCCTGGCCCTAGCACGGCTGTCATACGGCGCTCTGCCAAATTTAAAAACTATTACGTATAGAGGATCCTACACTGCAGTGATTTAACGATGTGACGGAAAATTGGTGAGCAGTTGTCGTGCCACTCAGAGGAAAGGAAGTCAATTAATTTCGAAATATCTTTTATCGTTCATTGTACACGGTCATAATAGCATAGAATTATTATTACTTTTTATCCTTCAACTGTCACTTCTACCAAACGCAGAATGAAGAATGAATGGCCTAAAAAAAGAAGGAAATTGCAGTTTAACTGTTCAATAATAAAATACAAAATGACAGTTTGATTATTCAATAATGAAATACGGAATGATAATTTAATTATTCAATTATAAGTTGTTTTTCAATGGAAGAAATATGATTTGACTTTGCATAAATTGACCCGCCCCCCCCCCCACCCATCTCAGATTTGATTGTTTCAATATCCTATAAAAGGAGACGAAATGATTTGTTTCATCATTCACTCATCATCATTCGATACTTCACTAGATTCAAAGCATTCGACTCAACGAACTTTCTAAAATGGCTTCAGCAGTAAGTATAATTTTCTTTCGTTTACACATGTCAAACATGTCATTTCTTATTTAAAGACTGTGACAAACATTCTCAAACCAATGCATCTAAATTATGCTTGCGATTTGGATATTTGAGATTTGAGATTTGATGGCAAATTGTTAATTACTACTTTTTTTATTTGCATGCCTATCTGCTGGATTTGTTTTTGTTTATGTATTCGACAACGGTGACACGGCATAGTGGTTCGTTTATTTAACCCTGAATCCTAGAGTTTAGGGTGCGAATCCCAGTCAGATTTAGCGTTCTTTGCTAAGATATTAAACTACATTTGCCACCCTCCACCCAGGTGTAAATGAGTATCTGGCAATTGCTTGGGAAATTTAATTGCAGGGCTCTCATTAATTACATCACTGTTCTTGTTAACTAATTTGTTATATTATTGGAAAATTGTATAGCAGGTTCAGATGTTTTCCCTCTTTGTACAAGTAAAATCTAAATGTGAGCAATATATGCTCTATGAATTTCATTGAGATTTGTCGTTTCTATTTTGTTTTTGCTGCGACTTGGAATACTCAATGAACATGTTGCAGGCGCATTATGTTGATGCCTATTATTTGGTTTCTTTTTTATTTAGGTAAAAACTCTGTCCCTTTGCTTGTGCCTCTTTGCATTTGTTACATTGGAAATCAAAGGTAAGAATACATCTTCATAATTTCCTCTTTTTTCAAAAAGTCTGGAATAGAGATGCAAATTAAAGTCACTTTTAGTGCGATGAAAATAATTATGATATTTATTCTAGATTAAAAAAAATGCATATCAATAATGAATATTGCTTGGAGGATGAAATGGAGGAAATGTTATTCTTGATTATCATTTTACCATGAAAATAATATGTATATGTATGTATTTTGTCTCGTTTAATTTATATAGAGCCCCAAGGGCATCTTATTATAATGGTTGCCGCGGTACTCTTTTAAGATAATGACGAAATAAATAAATAAACAATAACAAATAAATGGATCTTTAAAAGTAAATTAATAAATATAAAGATAGATAACAATTAATATGGAATATATACATGCATACTTTATATTTGTACAAGGTCATTCGAGTAGACATCGTTCACTAACGTTCCTAAAGCCTGTAATCAAATTAAGCTTATTTATTTTATTATTTAGGGGTGCTGTTTCTATGTAATGAATTCCGATGAATCTAACATGAATTCATAAGCGTTAACTTGACACTTTTAAATAATGTCTATTATATCGTTTGTCTACATTTCATTCGCTAGACGATTCGAAAATCATCATGAATAGAGGGACTATGTTAACAGAACTTACCATATACTTGTGACTTCCCATGTATATAATTCAGATTGAATATCCCGTCGTTTTACGCAGAGCTTGGATTAATTTGTTAAATCAAATGGGATAATATTGAAGTATAGATTCTTTTTTAAATCTTGTTATTCTTTAAAAACCTCATTGCTTTTTCTAAAATATTTTTCCAATATTTACAGCCCAAACCACCGACCGCACTTCGGAGTTTCAAGCTCTCTGTGATAGATACAGAACAGTGGTGAACGACTGTGAAGAAAAACTTCCAGGGCTAGTGACTGCTGATGAGCAGGCTTTGTTGAATTCCGCCGATAATAATCAGGTGTGTTTGGAAGAGGAAGGTGAAACGAACTTTGCCGATGCTTGTGAGATCTTGGAGAGCGTTTGCATCCGAGTTGTCTCGTGTAACGCTTCAGGTAAGGAACATCACTGCAGTCACAATATTCTTGCTTTTTGGGAGGGGTCTATTTTCTAAAGCTAGACAGTCCAAGTTTCTCTGTAATGAAATTCATTTTTAACTTCAGAAGAACCTTCTTATTATCAAGTTTCATACTAAGAGAAATCAATAGCATCCATTGAGAAAGAAAATACCCCTCTCCCTTCCTCCTCTTAAGACTAGAGTCAGATCTTTTTTTTTTTTAATGCAATTTTTTTTTTTTTATTAAATTAATATTTTGAGAAAATTCAGTTCAACATTTTGCTTGTGAATACCTATATTATCACGAATTCTGTATGAAATAAATATAATGCATTCATGAAAACATTAGAAAAACAGCGCTCAGGGCCATTTCGTGTTCAGCAAATAAAGTTCCTTCGGTTATATTTTTGTCTCAGATTGATCCGAAATTTGCCACAGCGATATTTATTGTTCTTTGATTTATTTCATCGAAGACATACAGGGCTAGGATTAGGGTTGTAATTCAGTTTTTGGTCCGGTGTAGAGTAATGGTGAGGGGTATTCTTTTTCAGGGTGGAATTAGGCTTTCGTCTAGTGTGGAAAATCGACTTAGCCGGAGAACTTGTCGTAGATATTTTGCCTCATGGGTACATACACGATAATATTTGATCCTTTAACACGTTAACACCTTGCATTATTCGCATAAGAATAGAGAGAAACCCTGGTGTAGTGGTCCACCTGCACACCCCCAATTAGCTATACCGAGAGGAGAGACCCGAGCGTTACAGTGATTTAGTTCGCTTTTCGCCTCCCACGCACAGGTGACGCCAAATACTTAATAATAATAATAATGATAACAGATGTTCTAGTAGTAATTTATGGGTTGCAGATGAGCTGTTGAACATCTTTAGGGTAAATAATTTATGTGTTTTCTCATCCCTTACAGCTCGTTTTAGACGTTCTTCCTCTGTATCTGCCTCTGCTGAATCATCATCCGTTGAGTCTAGTGAAACAGACTAAGAAGTTCGTCGGCATGGCGTGTCAAAGGTCGTTACTTAGAATATTGCCTTGGAAGGAGATCAGAGATCATTCTTCTGTCACCTGCTAGTTGTCATCGCCACGTAATATCAATAGTTGAACTTGAATAGTTGAATTTTTCAAAAATTACGATATTTCAGAGTTATTTTATGTATTTATTCATTAACTAGCCTTAGAAAATGAAATATAAACCTGAAAGAAATCACATATCATAGTTTTTAACTTTGAAATGCTTTGATTCGAACAATAACCAATCAAGATTTGCTGATACTTGAATACATGAATAATTTGTATACTGAAACTATAAACGTTCATATCGTAATATGAACTTAAATATTTGTTTATTTATTTACTCTTTTCTTAAATAGATATTGAATCAGAGAGATATTGTCAGTAGCTGCATCGTGTATTTTTTAAAGTTTAATTACTATCGATTTGGTGTTTTTATTTATTTACCAAATATTTATCTGACAAAATTTTTGTCAAAATGATACTTATTTTAATCATGTATTTGTACAGTCTTCGATATTTTGTCTATCAGGGTTATATTTTCAAATCGACTGATTTATAGTGTGTAATGTATTTTTTAACTTCAAAGAAATCATGTTTTCATGTTCTATGACTATGTCCTGTTTCTGCTGATATAAACTATACACTTCAACCAAAGATCATTAACTTTGTTCTTTATCTATTCGACTGTTTCAAATGCGGAGAAGTATTGTTTGTATACATCCTACTTCAAACAGTAGATTTAACATGAAATGAATCATAGCGTGTGAAAGCATACAACAAGAACATCAATATAAGTTTTAGAGGAGAGTGATAAAAAAAAAATAATAATGTGGAGAACGAGCCAATATCATGCATGGAGGATAAAGAGCGAAAGAAAGAAAGAAAAAAAAAGAAAGAAAGAAAAAAAGGGGAAGGGTGCAACAAAAGAAGAAGATACTAGTTGAAAGAGAAAGAGAGAGGAAGAGAAAAGGAGTTAAGAGAAACAACTGAGAACAGTGGTACAGTAGAGCGAGAGAGAGAGAGAGAGAAAAAAAAAAAGAGATATCGATCGAGAGAGAAGAAAGAGAGAGAGAGAGAGAGAGAGGGAGAGAGAGAAAGAGAGAGAGAGAGAGAAAGAGAAAGAGAGAAAGAGAGAGAGAAAGAGAAAGGAGTTAAAGAGAAACAACTGAGAACAGTGGTACAGTGGAGCGAGAGAGAGAGGGAAAACGAGATATCGAGAGAGAGAGAGAGAGAGAGAGAAAGAGAAAGAGAGAGAAAGAGAAAGGAGTTTAAAAAAAAAAACTGAGAACAGTGGTACAGTGGAGCAAGAGAGAGAGGGGAAACGAGATATCGAGAGAGAGAGAGAGAGAGAGAGAGAGAGAGAGAGAATGGAAGGTGATGAGTCATAGCGAAGTACCGTGATTCTCGCTGTACACTGGGCCTCTTTTCGGCTGCTACGCGTGATCTGTTCTGATCAAGCCTGTGAAGGAAATACTCCTGCTGTTCAACCCAATGTTTTCACATGCTGCGTCAAATGAAAGCGCCAGTCGCTGACGCATTCATACCTTACAAAATTAGGCCTTGTGAGCTGCGGGCACAATTACTATAAGGGAAAGTGATAATAATATGTGAAACAAAAATTGATGAATATGAACAAGAAATAAATTCAGACATTTAACGTTTAAGGTTCGGAATTTTTTGAAACTGTATAAAATATTCTTTTAAACTTAGAGATTTATTTTGCGTTGTGACGTGACGCCTAATGTGCAATCGTCGTTAGACGAGGCGTCAAACCAGTGCACAAAATAATATCTTAGGAGTTTGTATTACTAGCGTACCGTCACAAAAGAATAACTAAATCAGAAACTTCGCGCAAGACCAAGAGGTGCAAGATGATAAGATCCGCTTTCACACCCTGCCCGAGCCCACTGTTGCCTTGACTGTTCCTACCCCCCGTGCCCAAATCTGCTGAGAAAATAACACACCCTCAACGCTAAAAAAGGGAATTTGTTGAAGGAAAAGGGGCACGTAATCACATTTCAATAGGGGTGTTTTTAGTAGTGAAAAGGGGCACTTAATCGGAAGGAAAAAACGGTACTTATTTGAAAGGAAAAGGTACATGTGTAAAAATAAAAGGACGATTATTAGAAGGAGAAAGAGCACTTCTTACCAAGGAAAATGGGCACTTGACAAAGTAAAAAGGGGGTATCTCTCAGATTTGAATAGGGGCAATTATCAGATTTAAAGCGGCACTTTTAAGAGGTGGTAAAGGACGCTTAGAATGTGGATTAGGCATCTATTTGAAGGGAAAAGGGGGACTTTTCCCGAAATTAAAAGGGGGCATTTTTCCTATGTAATAAGGGGCAATTTTCGGGTACTCGAAAAAGTGCCACCACTGACCTCAAGATCTGATAATATCTGCTGGGATAACCACGATTACTCCACGATCATTAAGACCACGATTTCAAACGTGGCGCAAATCGTGGTAGTGGGAACATAGCATTACTAACAAGCCTTTATGCTTTCTTAGCAGCCAGGTAAAATAACCACTGCTAAAGCACCACTCACACACCCACTTACTCACTAACTGTTATGTGCAACAGAATTACGTACCAATACATACCCCCGCCTCTTCCCTTTTTTGTTTCCGGGTAGGTGAATTTGTCTGGTGAGCGCTAAAATGCACTCAAATGTAAACTATTTAAACTTGGGGAAAAAAACTAATGTTCACAATCAAACCGTTAAAACATTTTCAGTATTATGAACTAACTGGTTTTCGATTTTGTTTTGTTTAAAGGGTACTCTGTCCCATTTGCATGCCAAACAATAACAAGGTTTTATTCAATGGCATTTGAAAGATAATACTGATTTAGATCGAAATGAAAGGGCTTGAAAATGTCTTTAGGTGGACAAAAAACGACAATTAGTTGTCGGATCGACATAGTGATTACAATCACTAAAGTAACTGTCTGATTTTCAGACCTTTGTACCGAATGGTCGTACGTTTTGTGCTGCGCAAAGATTCAATCAGTTTAATTTTGGCCATTTCAAGAATTGGATTATTGATTTAGACAAATGCTCATGTACCCTTCACAGCTCATTTTAAGTATGTTATTAAACAAGAAAGGAAAGTCAGTCAGTCCCTCAATAGTGTCTGACAGTAAAGTCTAGAGGGTAAGCAGGTTTCCTTACATGATTTGAATATTAGGACACTCCTAACATTTAAATTTCACAGATAGGACATATGTGACATGTTCATGATTTCTGCAAAGTTCTACAGAATTTGATTTTGGCTGCAAATAGGACATAATACTTTTAATGAACCAGTACCAACGTTCGGGAGAAATCGATGCCACCTATGTATCCTACCAAATCAAGAGTATCAAAGCTTGCCGCATTATTATAATTCAATTAAAAATGTATTCATAAAATATTCAGACCTTTTTCATGCCGGAAAATTGATGAAGGTAATGTGATGAAGGTCGATATAAAATTGTCTGACAGTGCATAACGGTCTTGTTTTATTTCTAAATGTATCATACCTCTTAATACCAGCAATTTCTTTCGTAACGTGCATTTCAACGATAACAAACAAGGGTTGACGTTATCAGTATCTATACTTTAATGCTATCTCATAATTTAGATCCACTCAACATGTCTCTAAGGTAATGTGTATTTTCCCCAAACAAAAAAAGTACAACCCACCTCTTTAAAAATCAACGGCGCTGATAGGTACCCCAATTTTATAATGTATAAATGTCTCAAAATCTAAATTCATTTGTAGAATGACAAATTTAATTTCATTATAGTTTTCTTGTGAGCATTATAATTATTTGTTTGTTTATTTTTGAAGAAAGTTTCAGTCAGGACATAATGGTGACCAGAATGATGTTTAAAATTGCTCATTAATTTGGTAGGGGTGAATGTAACCTTGACTGACAATTCACCTACTAAACCGAGCTTATTTCAATTGTTGTCGTAGGTTTGTAGTTCTAAAATTTAATTATTTCGATGATACATAATTCCCAAGGTTCATAATTCCCAATTTGTATTGATCAGAGAGATTCTTTAATCCATCAGTTCAAAATTCCACCGTTCGTTTTTTTCTGAAAGCTTGTCCTTAATGATAAGTCGAAAGATGAAATAGGGTTCTCTCTTCCGAAAAGAAGAGAAAATATTTAATTGTCACAATTGCAAACCTTAAGTAATGAACCCTTTTTTTCCTTTAGAAAATTAGAATAAATGAACCTTTGAAATTACCAACCTTCGGGAGAAAACAACGCCTTTCAATATTGTACAGAACCGTCGAACGCATTAACGTGTGACGCGTTATTGGTTTTTGTTTAATCAAGGAAGGTAAAGTGAAAAGGCTCGATATCAAATACGCTGATTGTCTATATATTACCTATCAATTGAATCAGCTTGTTTCTATCGTAACGTGCATTTCAACAACACAAATTGTCGATACTATTTACACCTATCCTTTAAATTCTATCCCGTTATTTCGATCCAATCAACATGCATCTTTTAAAGGTAACGTCTGTTTTACCAAACAATTATAATAGTACAACCCAATCCCTCTTAAAATCATTTGCGCTGTTAGGCTTTCCCAATCTCATAATTTCCTATCCACGTTTAGCATGTTATAAGCGTAATATGCATTTTCGCAAACAAAATTATGTATTTTCCATTCCTCCAAACAAATTCATCAGCGCTAATACCTATCTAACAGAGCTGTCCCCTAAATTCGATTCAAAATGTTGATGTTTCTGAGATAAAGTGCGTTTCTCTAACAAAAGCAAAAAAAATATTATCGGGGCTAATCTCAAAGAGCTAGCCCCTCATTTGATTCAAGGGTATAGTGTGTTCGCTCAAACAAAAGCAAAAACTAACGAACACAGAAACAACGATCTTCGGCGTTAAAGGGAGTGTAGCTTGGCAAATACTGGTAAACGCCATCTTTGTCTTCTTTTGGACAAGTGCACGTAAACGAGGGGACTTGGTTAACGGTAGTCAATGACTTAATCTCTACATGGTCAGCGTTCTCGAAACAGACCGAAGTTCGCCGCTAAATATTTTCTCACGAATTGGGCCCCCTCCCTCGCCGCCGGCTAGATCCGCCCCTGCATATCGATGCCGTTCTCTTAAGAGCTTACCGCCTGCAGAGAAAGGAAAAACGTATCATTAACTATTTACTATTCATCGAAAGTAGATATCAAGTCATATGTCTCCTGCGATATCAATTGATTTCCATTGATCAAGCGCCATAGCCTACAGTTTACACCTTACGATTAATATTTCTTGCCTTTCTGTAATTAAGCAACTGTATTCTTCGTTACGAATTCGTTACATTATTTTTCCCGAGAAAGATGTCAGGTTATCATCGTGCTATTTGATTACTTTTGGAAGCTTTTAGACATTGATCTGTAAAATGGTAAGTATTTAAGATTTTTCTCTCAATCGTAGTGTAATGGCCACCATGAATCTGATTTTAATTAATTGCCATTTTTGTTGTCCGTTTCAATACAGTGGGAGTCCAAAAAAATGTTTACACCTAGAAAATTGCTTATTATTTTAAAAATCATCTACGAACAATAAACTCTTATACATCTTATAAAAGAGTGTTTTTATCTCAAATCATTTGGGATCATTTGTGTGTAGTATGTGTTTACGCTTTGATGATCAGGATACTTTGTTTAGGAGAGTGTAACATCGACTTGCGCCAAAGTAATACATGTGATGTTTGAATATAACAATTGGGATAAACTATCAAATGTCAAAGAACATTTGTGCGCGCTTGTGTGTGTGTGTGTGTGTGTGTGTTTGAGTGTGACTTTGTGTCTGCAAAAAGGAAATGCAATGCATCTCATTATTCAATTCATTCTTTCACTTTGATACTTTGGCGCAAGTCGATGCCTCCTGTTCATCCACGCGTGGACACATACCACACAAAAATGATATCAAACGATTCAGGATATAACATTCTTTCAAAACAATACAAAAACATAATAAATGACAGTTTTCTGAGTTATAACTCTTTTGACTCACACGGAATACACGATACATTTCAAAATTATACAATGTAAAATGTGTGCAACAAACAAGAAAAAGAGAATAGAAAAAACGAAATTAAACATATCATTAACGACTTAAGCAGAGGGGCATGCTATAGTAAGCATTATATACCTCACTTAAGAAATCCAGCCATTTGATTGGTCGAAATTGCAGTCATGGTTTTAACTATTCTTGTAAAATTCCCGGTAATATTCCAGTTACCGGGAAAAAAGTTCAGTCTTGGTGAAACACCAATAGGTTCACATGTTAAAAACTGGTTTGAGCGATCGAGGATACCGTACGTGTGCGAAAAATTGGTCGGTATTTTTAATACGGCAATCTCGATCGTACTGAATTCAAAACAAGGCAAAAATGGCTGAAGCAACTGATGATCAAATGCAAGATTTGCTGACAGCAAGAACACCAAAAAGGGTACGTGAAATTCTCCATAATTTTTTTCTTCAAAATAGATCTAGCAGGCCTAGTGCTAAAATCCTTCCCGTAGAGATTGCACACATCCCTATGCATTGGCCATTGCGCACTCATGCTAAATTGGTTGATGATTTAATTACCAGAGATTCAAACTAATATGGCTCGTGATCCTGAAGGTGATGCTCAATAAGTGAGGTGTCATATGAAAGCGCAGGTTTTTCTCCATATTCCCCCCCCCCCCCCCAGGGCCGGCTCACCCCCAAAATTGTAAAAATATCTTGCTTAGACTAGAATCTAGATCTAGTCTACTCTCAAAGATACACTCTTAAAAAACAACCGTGCAGATAAACTAGAGAAAGGCCAAGGTGGTGTCATAAGTTGACTCTTTTTTTGGCATATAAAAGAGTTAGACTGGAGTCTTCGTAGTGACCATTTGATATACATATAACTACGAGTTTGTCTAGTGGGCAAATTCCATGCTCCCCTCAGTTAAACGTCAAAATTTGATCTTCATCAGGCCTATAAGAAGAAAGAAGAAGAGGGATGAACAAAATATAAAATAAAAATGAAGGAGGAGAAGTAAAAAAAAAAAAAAAAAAAAAAAAAAAATTAAAAAAAAGGAGAAAAGAAGAATATAAAAAAGAAAAGAAGAGAAGTTAAAAGTTTTCCTGGCCAACTCGCAAAGTTTTAAATCCATTCAATTGAAATTTATTTATCCAAGTCTTGCTATTGAAAAGTTTAAATACATTATTTGTGGATTTGAATTCGCGTTTGATTTAATCAAATTAACTTGTTTCTCATTCAAATTCATGGTTTAATGTACGCTTTTCGTCAAGCGTGCATACATTTCAGAATGACATGATCTGATGTTCACGTAATCCTGCGCCTTTTTAAATTCAAACTCATTCTGATCATCCAATTTAGCATTTCCTTTATTGAAATTACTTCCATTTCTCTGATGAATTTGAGTAAATCCTGCATGGCACATTGCCATAAAATTATACAATTGTTTACAATTATGAGAACTACTTACTTGAAACATTCTTAAAAGATGTCTATAAATAATGTTAATATTATATTTAAATTTCAAGTTCATTACATTTATAACAAAACAGTTATAGCGCTCGAAAGTTGACGCTTTGATATGAGCTGAAACAATAATTTTGGATGATAAGGGCTGTCTTCTCCTTAGCAATGGTAACATAGCTAGATGAAAATAGAATATATCGCGAGTAGACACTATCATACAGCAGATGACTATTTTGAAGGGAAGTATGATGTCAGGTGATGCAGTCTCTTCATATTTCAACGAAATATATGTTTTAATTCCCGTTATTATGGTGATAATATCAACCGATAAAATATATGTTCTCAGAAATCAAATTTGGCTATCGGTTTAATAACACATAAAATAAAACCCGATTCCAAGTGACATACATGATTTGAGGTCTAAAACATGTATATGGTGTATACCTTAACCTCCTCCCTCCTTTATAATGTCCCCCCCCCCCCACTAAACAAAATTGGGAAGGGGGTATTATGTTGTCTAGGGCATGGTGTGTTTTCAAAAATGGTGCAGGCTATCGGTTGAGTGTTAAATAAATAAGATAAATTTAAAGGGCTGTAGCATGACGACATTTTACGTGTCTTATAATCTGGGGCTGCCTTATTGGGCAAATTCAAAATGGCCACCATCAAGTTAAAGGTCACGTGTAGTTCCACAATGAAAAGGGATAGTACGATAAAAGCTTATATATTTATGGAGTTTTCGGGGTCAACGAATCTGATTATAATGTTCTTGCATCCATTTGAGGTCTCCTTTGGGCTGTCATACTGGTCATATTGATGAAAGTTCTTACCCACAACAAGCACTTTACCCGTTTCAGACTGCAGATCATGTCTGTCACTTGGAATGGTGATCCTCTCACCAACGATTATTTAAGCACATTGTGAAATGTGGACAAGGAAAATTCATATGATAATTTCAAATGAGATCTCCTTCACGACTGTCACCAGCTGCTTAATGACCAAATACCACAATAAGATGGAAGAGACGGATATATCATTATATATGTTTTCATCGAAGATTTTAAAGTGTATATTTTGTTTTTATTTTAACGTACAAATAAATAAATGAAATGATGTTTAGATTTATTAGTTTGACCGAGAGCCTAACATGGTTTCTGGGAACACATTATATATTAGTTGCAAGGTACATTATTGACATAGCAACGGGAACTAAAAGATATATACATATATCAATTAAATGTTATAAAACTCATTTACCTGACATCATACTTCTTATCGAAATAGTCATCTCATCAATGATAGCTTCTATTCGCGATATATTCTATTGTTCATCTATTTTTGTTTACCGTTGCTAAGGAAAAGATAGCCCTTATCAACCAAAATTGCCATTTAAGCTCATTTCAAAGTGTCAACTGTATTTTACAAAAGCAATAAAACTTGAAATTTAAATATAATATTGAACATATTTATAGACAGGTTTTCAAAATGTTTAAGTATTTGAGGTACTTGTCACAATTGTATTAATATGGGGCAATCTTATACTCGAAGGTGTCATGCAAATTATCCGTTAACCTCTAACACGTGTTACATTATGTATAGAATTTAATTTCCTTTCATATGACACGTTACACCTGGTAAAATGAGGTTACGTTGAAGAGTAATCTCCAAAATAATTCAACAGTAATTTGGGAAAGGTGCCACAATATTTTCCAGCAGCATATTTGTAAGATATTCCACTTAGAAATTGTACAGGGAGGATTCCTGAACACGTCGATACCCACCGACCTTTTACAACATTTCATTTGTCAAAAACCTGCTTTGCCCCCTAATAGGTGAATAATAAAAAAAAAAATCCCCTGCCAATTCCTTTTATATATTACATGACAGTCTACACGAAAAATAGAATTGAATGAGCATTAACTAAATTTGCTAGATAAACTCTGAAATAGGCCAAGAAAACCTATATAAAATACAGATGACAGATGTGATAGTTTCGACAATAATGATACGTTTGGAGATACATGTATGTGTTGTTCAAAGTAACGGCAATTGCCCTTATACATACCTTCGTGATACTCATCATCATCATCATCATCATCATCACCATTATCAGTATCACCGTTATCTTCGTTGATGTCGTTGTTATTGTTGTTCTTGCTATTATTCTAGATTTCGTTCTTCATGATTTAAACAATATCACTATTTATTTCTAATTACAGTCTAAAGACCAAAAGATAGGAGTATTTTGGAAGTTGCTGTTTGGTACCGTAACCTTCTTGTCCTTCGGTAGGTATTGTTCTCGACTTAATCTATCCGGCATATTTTTTGGATTCCATGAATGTTGCTGAAAAATAGTTGGCTTTCAAAATTACCACAAGGAAGCGAAATAAGAGCGAGGTACAAAACCTACGTTAGTCTGCAAGCAGAGACTGTAATTTGATACTATCAAAATTCGCAAATCAGAGGGCAGAGCCTAGATCTGCGTGTTTCTGGCTGTGTCAAACAAGCAGCTTATAATTACAGAGCCAGTTGTATTTTGCAGACACTATTACACAACAATTGACAAGTATGTTGTGCCCCCAAACTAGACCTAGGTGGCATCTCAAACAAAATATCACATTCGAAAAAAAAGTCTCCCTAATACATGTTTCAAAATATTTTACGAAAAATCTGCATCCCCAAGATAGGGGAGAGGGTGGAAGGAAAGGAGTAACAGAACGGGAAGGGTGAGGAGGAAAAGAAGGAATAGAAAGAGGAGGAGGAGGAAGAGGAGGAGGGGAGGGGGAGGGTAGGGTGATGACGATTATGCTCGATGAGGGCTATATGATGATGTGTAGAGGAAGGAGGGAATGATCAGAGAATGAGAAGAAGGAAGATTAGTAGTGGAGGGGGTGGAGAGAAATATCAGGGCGGTTAGGAGGAGGAAGAGTAGTAGGAGGGGGGAGGTAGAGGAGGAAAACAGGAGGAGAAGAGGGGGGACAGGAGGAGAGAGAGGCGTAGGAGGAAGAAGAGAACAACTAGCAATAAATCATCCAATATATTCTTCACAGCCTTGCCTGTGTTTTCGGATCGATCCGAGATGGCGAAGACAACTTGTCCAGACGGGTTCGGCCTAAATTACACTTTGCCCATGTTCCACAAATGTGAGATGAAGCAACTCCAGGATGGCAGCATGGTGCAGAGCATTCCCAAACGTATACCTGTCCCTTCTGTCGCCGTCGGGTGCAACCGAAGGAAGAGTAAAGAAGGGATCCCGGGAGGGTATAATGTATGCAGAATGCCGGGTAGGTTTCATGCTTTATTTATTTTTTGTTCTCAAATATCAAATTAATTTCTCGGTTTAATAATAATATAATAATAATAATATAAATTTATAGCGCGCACGTATCCGGAACTTCCGATCAAGGCGCGACAGACAAAAATGATGCAGATTACATAAAAACAGTTCAACAGATATTATTTCTACACGTAATTAAACTTAAATCTTAGATAAACAGGAATTCAAATCTTACATATACAGAAATTTAAATATTGGAAAAACAAATATAAATACATAATACAGTTCAACATAATATAGTTCTTTAGATAATTAAACTTAAACATCAGATAAATAAAAACGCTTTCAACTGGGATTTAAATTGTTCTGTGGATTCTATTTGTCTAAGATGAGAAGGAAGAGAGTTCCAGAGGGTGGGTGCAGCTTTTGCGAAGGACCTGTCTCCATACGTAACTGTTCTTGTCATTGGCACGACTAATCTCGTAGCCTCTGAAGACCTCAGTGACCTCACTGACTGCGTTACTGATACCATCTCAGAGAGGTACTGGGGGGCCTGCCCATGCAGAATCTTGAAGGTAGTCAGACAAATCTTGAACACGATTCTCTTCTGTACCGGTAGCCAGTGCAATTGACGAAGGATATGGCTTATTCTCGCATACTTCCCTGCCTTAGTAAGAACACGGGCTGCGTTGTTGTGTACTCGCTGCAAACGGGAAATGGCTGAGGAAGGGACACGACCAGGAGGGCGTTACAGCAGTCCAATCTGGAAGTTACCAAGGCATGGATGATCTGTTCTGTAGTCTGCTTCGACATGTATTTACGGATTCTCCTGACATTCCGAAGGTGGAAGTTTGCACTTCTGCAAATGGATGAAACCTGCTTTTCCATATTGAACAGATGGTCAAAGACGACTCCCAAGTTCCTAGCTGAACTTGATGGAGAGATAGTGTGACCACCAATGTTCAGGTTTCGAGGGTGAAAAGTTGAGTGATTGTGACGAGATCCAAGCACCAACATTTCAGTCTTTTCTGGGTTCAGTTTAAGGAAATTAGAACTCAACCATGCTTGTATGTCACTTATACACGATTCCATCTGATCGAAGGTAGCCGAAGCATCGCGTGGACGAAATGTGAGATAGAGTTGGGTGTCATCAGCG